>MCJB01048118.1:7420-42522 GCA_002018475.1 Nicotiana obtusifolia
CAGTTTTTTATCATAGGTACTTCTAGGATTTTATCTACTCTTAAGTCTAATTCTTTACTTTTTATTTGTTCAAACATATTATTATCAAAAATTATTTTTTGTTCAAAAGATTCTTCATCTTGGTATTCTTTATGTTTAAGTATTTGTATATCACTCTCAGTCATACTCTACTTCTTCATTATTTATGTCATTTATTTCAGTTTCGGATAACTCAGTTTCGGATAACTCATATATGCTATCTTCACTTTCTATTTCATAGTCTATGTAATTTATTTGGGTATAGTCATCATTTTCGATTATAACTTCAGTTATTTATTTTTTCTTTGGATCTTTAGGTATTTTACAGTTTTTAGCTATGTGTCCTAATTTTTCACAATTGTAACATTTACATTCAGATAAATTTCTCTTTTGTTTATGTGGTCTTTTATGTTTATAATTTTTTATGTAATATCTTTTTTTAGGTTTCTTATACTATATTTTGTTCTATAAGGTGTTTTCTTATATTTTCATATTTTCTTTTTATAGTATTTATCTGTACAGCCAAATTGAGGTGCTACTTTTGTTTTACAACAGGCTAAGTTTTTCATTAATGTTTTTTCCATTTTCATGTTCTCTTTATGCTTTTCACACAAATCTATAAACTATTTTTGTACAAATTTTATTCTTGCTCCTAGGGTATCTGCTAATCCCGCATCATTCCAATCTGTTATTATTTTCGAACTAAAAGGTTCTGGTAGTTTAGCATAATATAGGTTTCTTATTTCCTTACTTTCATCGATTGTATATGTTCCTTTATAGTAATATTCTCTAAATACACATGTATATTCATCCAAATAACACATATTACAGATAGTTAATTTATTCATTAAATTTTTGTACATCTTTTTGTCTTTCTGTTGTTCCTCTATTTCTGTTGGCATACTACTAAATTCATTTCTTATTGCTATTTCATATTTGCGTAATATTTCTGTAGACGAAGTTATAGCTTCATTATTAAATTTTTTATCACTTCGTAATATATTTTTACCTTCATCTGTCATATTTTGCATTCATATTTTTACTGTTCCTAATAGGGTTCTTTCTATGTATTATGTATCTTTTATTGTTATTTTATTATCTATTAGCTGTTTTGCTATATATCCACTCCAAAGCTGTATTACTTTATTTATATCTTCTACACAATCTAGGTCTAAGAAATTATATTGTTCTGTTGATTGTCTAGGTACCCATTTTTTATACAATTATTTATTCCATAAAGATTGTTTATTCCATGGGGTTCTTTTTGTTTTATAGTGTTCATAATTATCACAAACAGTTTGTTTTTCTGATGTTCCTGATGTAGAAGGTTTATTTTCTAAATCTCCAGTATTTATTTCTAATTATATTTTTTATAAGTTCTGTGTATGTTTCACTTGTTTCTGAATCCTGATCTTCTATAGTAATTTCTGGATCTGCATTATATATTTCTTCTATTCTTACTTCTTGGTTTTCTAATTGTATTTGTTTTTTGAATTTTTCTATTTCTTCTGCTAACTTCCTTTCTTGTTCTTCTTCTTTTCTTTTTGCTTTTTCTTTTATCTTTTCTTCATATATTTGTTTTAACATTGCTAGTTCTTTTTCTAATTCTATTATTCTGGTGTTTTTTACTTCTTCTATTTGTTCAATTTCTTTTTTCGTTTGTTTTCTAATATTTTCAATTTCTTTATTCCTATCAATTTCTTATTTTTTTTTTGCTAGTCTTATCATAGCTGTTAAACTATCTTCTATCTTAGCTGATTCTTTTTCTGGCATTAAGTATAGTTAATCTCCTATTTTCTTATACCTTCGTCCTAAATTAGAGTGTATTATATTTATCTCTACTCCTTCTTGGCTTCTATAGGTATTTTTGCTTACTGCATATTCTTCCTTATTCATTTTTTTAAGTTATATTCTTAAAAAATTACGGATTTTAAATATCTTTGATTTAATAGATAGTTTTCTTTTAATAGATGGCTCTGATACCAATTTTTTGGGGGGTGCGGAATTCATAATACTATGCTTAATGGTTATAGAAGGCAAGTGTTTAGGCTTATATAGAATAACTAGTTAACCTAAATCAACTAGGAAACAACTAATTAACAAAAAGGCCACAATTTGGCTAATTTAAAGAATAGTCACGCAGGACCAAACAAATAAGAATTAATTTCTTCAATAACTACATAATAATACAATATAAATACAAATTTACATCTTCAACACAAGATTCGTCCATAGCAAGATTTATGGACGCTTGGATCTTCTCCAAGGCTAACCAACGCCTTTTCTTGTCTTGTTTGTAGATGGCATTGATAACACTTGATCAAATTTATTTGCATCATTCTCCCCCTCTTGAGAGGATTTCGTCCTCGAAATCAAAGCACCGTCATGTCCGAAAGCAATGCTACTAGACAAGTCCATAACATAAGAGTTGTTATTAATATTCAGCGACATTTGACATGGTCCATCTCCCCACGGAGCTAACTTTTCCTTTCCTATGGTTCAGAAATCTTTCCTTTCGGAAGTGCACCCAAACCCAGTCACCTTTCTTTAAGTCCAACTTTTTCCTTCCTTTATTCTTCTTGACCGCTACCTTTTCATACGCATCCTCCAAAGTTTTCCTCACCTTAGCATGCAATTCGAGCAACGCAGCTGCCCGGTTTTCTCCGTCAACGCTAATAACGTTATCTTGTTGATGGCTTGGCAATGAACACACATCCTCCAGGTGTCGTCTTTCTTTGGAACCAAGATCAGGGAAACGGCACACGGTCTTAGACTCTCTCGAACTAGCCCCCTTACTCAATAGCTCATCCACTTGTCATTGCAACTCCTTAGTATCCTGTGGATTGCTTCGATATGCGGGTTTGTTCGGAATTTGTGACCCCGGAACAAAGTCAATTTGGTGTTCTGTCCCCCTCAACGGAGGTAGTCCACTCGGCATCCATAATCCCATGAGTTCATATATGTGATTAGTTTAAAAATCCGAGTCCAAACCGACTATCAAAACTCAACTTCTTATTTGTCAAAAACTTGAAAAAGTTTCCCAATATTTCCTCTTTGATTCACATGATTTTGAGGTTAAATCTAAGATATAATTTTTTTTTCCATAAATTTTTTTTTGGTAAATATAATTTATTTATTATCAAATATTAGAATATACATCAACGGAGGGGGACATGAACCTTACCTCCCCAAAAAAGTGCATGTACCTTCTCTTTGTAAAGGTACCTAAAAGGTGATACTTGGTTAGATGTTGTGTGTGTTTGATCCTCCTCACTTGGTGATCAAAAGAGTCTAAGTATGTCGGACCTAATGTGATGTGATGACTTTCTATCTTATAATGTTGATAGATTGTCATATGTATAAAAACGATGAGAAGTAAGTCTAGGTCGACTATACTAATTACATGTATTCCTACTCCTATTGGATAAGTGCAAAGTGGTTTCCTTGTTCTATTGCCAAAGTTTTTTTCCAAATGCTTGGGATTGTCTGAGAATTGCATCAAATGTCTTGTGTGAGCATTGGTCTCTTTTGTTCTGCCGCAGTCGAAAGTACTCTGCAAAAGTGATTGATTAAAGATGATAGTGGCCTTCTCTGCTGAGTGTAGTAGCCTAATTTAGGGTGTCCTGCTTCTTATGAATGCTGCTGTAGACTCTCTGATTGCTTTTGTTTCTTTTGCCTCTGTGTGCTGCTTTTCCTTTATGTGATTGCTGGCTTGATCCCTGGTCTTCTTTCTGCTGCTGTTGGCAAAATCTAAGATATATCGATGAAATATGGTTCGAAATTTATTAATATCACTTACCCAATGTTTGTAGATGAAAATTCCTTCTCCAAATCGCTTCCTACCGAATCTAGGGTTCTAAAATAAGAGAATATGTTGAAAAAAACCAAGCTCACAGCCCTTTGATCCGTCGCAGATGTCGCAAATGCGACATGGGTTCGCAACTGCAAAGAAAACCCAGCAAAAACGGCCACTGACAGCCTAAGATGAGCTCGCAAATGCAACATTGGCTTCGCATTTTCGAACCATGTCCTCATCGCAAATGCGACATTTCTGCCACAATTGCTAACAACCCAAATCCTGTGCTACTTCGCATTTGTGAGCTAGGTATCGCAATTGCGACAACTAAGGCCCTCCCTGCTAAACTCACAATTGCGAACCTGGTGTTCACAAATGTAACACAAGAGACTGATGAACACCAGATCCTGTTTTTCAGTCCAAAACATTTCGTAAGATGTTTGAAACTCATATGAGCCCTTGTGGCCCCAAAACAAACATCCACACAAGTCTAAAAGTATCATACGAACTCGCTCGCGCGATCAAAATGTAAAAATAACATCAAGACTAGGAATCGAGCACCAAAACGCATGAACTCCAAAGTAAATTTCAAGAACCTCAAGAATTGCAACTAAACGTCTGAATCCTATCAAATAAACTCCAAACGATACCAGTTTTTGCATACAAGTTCTAAATAGCATAACAGACCAATTCCAAGTTCAAAAATAAAATAACAGACCAATTCCAAGTTCTAAATTGCAAAACAGGAATCACAAAAGCGAACCCTAACAGCTCACATAAATGTCGCAATTGCGATAGAGGCTTCGCAATTGCAATGTCAGCCTTTTTAGCAAACGCGACACAATGGTCGCAATTGCGACTCAACCCAATCATATACTGTCCTTGCAAATGCGAAGAGGAAGTCGCATTTGCGACATTTGGATCTCCCCTGTCCCCCTTGCAATTCGGATTTTGGTGCTAGCAATTGCGAACATTGTAGCACCAGCACACCTGCAACCTATAACCAGCTCAATCCAATCCGAAACACGTCTGGAACTCACCCGAGTCCTCGGGGCTCCGAACAAAATATCCACACAAGTCTAAAAATATCATACGAACTTGCTCGCACGATCAAATCAAAAAAATAACAGCTTGAACAACGTATAGGAATAACATCAATAACCTCTAGAATCACAACCAAGCATCTGAATCCTATCAAACCAACTCCAAATGACATCAAATTTGGCAGACAAGTTTCAAATAAAAAAATAGATATATTTCAAGTCCCAAACTAAAAATTCAAACTCGATAACCATAAAGTCAACCTACGGTGAAACTTAGGGAACTTCCAAACATTCAAATTGCTAACTTTCGGCAAAACAAATGAAATCAACCTAGGGACCTCCAAAATCAATTCCAGGCATATGCCCAAGTCCTAAATCACAACGGATCTACCGAAAATGTCAAAACATCGATCCGTAGTCGTTTATCCAAAATGTTGACCGTAGTCAACTCCAGTGTCGTTTTAGGTCAAAAATTACTTTCTGCTCAACTTTTTACGTAAAAGCTTTTTGGAATACGGACTATGCATTCAAATTGATAAACATCAAATAAAGTTAATAGAGGTCTCGGAGCTCAGAAATAAGGGGTAGTACTCAAAACAACCTATCGAGTCGTCACACTTGGTAGAGTCAATAGAGTACTACAACTTCAAAAGAAATAACACGTTTTATTTTAAACATCTCACAACGATATTACTCCCGCTTACTATTTATCTCACATACTACAATATGTGATTACTCTCTCTAGCTCTTTGTTACTTCTCTCGATTTGGTATACTCAAATGAGATGTGAAGGATGCTATTTATAGGAACTTCTGCCGCAAACCAAACCAATCACAATGTTTGTTTTTTTCCACTAGCAGATTTCAACATGCAAATCTACAAACCAAAACCAAATCTGTAACAAAAACTATATGCGCCTACCATGCCTTTCATTCAACCAATGACATTTTTTCTTTTTATTTATGATTGGGTCCCATAGGCCAAAGTCTACTCCCAACAATCTAGTATCAACTACCATCAGATTGTCTCTCACGTAGTTAAGTTCATCACCATTTGCACTGTAATATTTCTAGCTACAGTTCATGATTGGCTCATTTGGCAGATTAATATATCTTATTTATTTTTGGATGGATATCTAGAAGATATGATTTACACGGAGCAACCCACGGGTTTTTCACACTCTACCTATTCGGATTATGTTTACAAATTACAACAATCACTTTACGGCCTTAAACCAGCTACACGAGCTTGGTTCAATTGCATGTCTGCTTTCTTGATACAATCAGGCTTCACACCATCACTTTACGCCAAGGTGATGTCAAATTTACATTCTTGTTTATGTTATCAACATCTTGTTAAGATGTTCAAATCCTAGCAAATTGGACTACTTTGTTGATTCTATTCATAAATTATTTCTTGTTAAACATTTAGGAGCTCTAAATTATTTCTTGGGGATTGAGGTCAAGTCCCACACTCAAGGCGTCTTCCTCCCTCAAATGAAATATGTGGAATATTTTTTGATTGAAGCAAAGATGTAGACATCAAAGCCATGCCCCACGCCTATGGCTCGATCGCCCAACATGAGTAAATTCATGGGCAGTCCTCCTGCAAATCCAAAATAGTACCAGCAAGTCCTGGGGGCACTTCAATATGTCACTCTTACCTGCCCCGACATTGCATTTACAGTCAACAAACTTTCCTAATTTATGCATTGTCCAACTGATGTTCATCGGCAAGCCATCAAACAAGTCCTTATTTGCGTGGCACTAGTATTCATATGGCCTACTTGTATTAAAGAATTCCAGTTTGCACCTCCAAAGCCTCCCATATACCAATCTTCCATGGTTGCCTAGATGAAGACAGTCCACGGGAGGATACCTGGTTTATTTGTGGTCCAATTTAGTATTATGGTCATCGAAACATGTCACGACCCAAAATCCCATCTTAGTAATCATGATGGCACCTAGTCTCTATGACTAGGAAAACTAACACATGGAGAGATCTAACAAAGACAACCAACTTACTATATAAAACATAACTAAAACTCAACAAATGTTAAAAAATCCCCAGAACCCGGTAGTACAGAGTCATAAACTCTACTGACATACACTAAAATTTCTATAGACAATACTGTTCTAAAATGAAGATAAACAGCAGCAAAGACAACATCTGAAGTTGACTCTAAGACCTGCGAACGTCAAGAAAATATACCTTGAAGTCTCCAGCCGCGCAGACACGACTCTAAGAAAAACACGATCAGAATTACCTGGATCTGCTCAAAAATGTGGATAAGCGTGGCATGAGTACCCCACAGCGGTACCCAGTACGTATCAAGTTTAACCTCGATGGAGTAGTGATGAAGTAAGTCGAGACACTCACTAGACATAAAACATATGCGAGATATTAACATAAAACTAGCAATGGAAAAATATCAATGTAAGTCTAATAACGTAAAGGTTGGTACTATAAAACCAACAAGGGATTAATAGAAACACAATTGGCAACAAGAAGTAAATGGGTAATAAAGAAACAAAGTAATCAAAACACAGTTTAAATGTGGATAAGATCAATTTGGGGAAACAAATGCCCCTTTCAAGTAATAAAGTCCTTCTATCACATGATGCACAACACGAATTACCCCGAGGCACCACATCTCATAACCACAAATCATGAGCCACAATTTCGAATCTTACACGCATGGTACCTTGTGCCCACATTACCAAATAACATTTGCATGACAAAGTCCACGTGTTACCATGTACATTGTGTCTCTTTCAAATGCTAATTAAAATGTTTGAGAGATTTATTTAAATACAATAAGGCATAATAACAATCTTGAATAAAGTAAGGCGTCAAATGAGAAAATGAGTTTATTTTAGAAACCAAATAATGTGAAATAAAGTACAGTTTATTCAAAATAGGGTATCAACTGAGATTATTTTAAAAATCAAAAGGGATAAGAAAATAATTTTTTTATATAGAATAATTTATCAGATAAGTTAATGAATTAAATCAAAAATTAGTCAAAGTAAAACGTGATAACAATTTTTAAATAAGGTAAAACATCAAGTATGGTAAGGAGTTTAATTTGAGAAATTAATTAGAGTAAAATATGATAAACATTAAGAATGGTAAAGTACCGAGTGAAATGATGAGTTTTAACTTAAACACATAAAGTAAGCATGTTAATAATTCTTTTATTTAAAATTGTTATGTTACCAACAACTCAACATGGTATGAGATAATGACTCCAAGCAAGTAAATTCATCTTGAAAATAAATTCACTAAGTAACGGCACAGGTTGGCATCTTAAAACAACACAATAAATCATGTAGAATGCATGACTCACATAAGACGTCTCAATCATTCCAACACAAGAATAACAATGGATAACCAAATACAACCAAAATACAAGTGGAATGATTTACGGGAAAACAATAATATCTGAACCAAAAAGCCATTCCGACATAGAATGAGAATCACACCCGAGGACGACTCTGCAGTCACAGACATTACAACACATCAAACCCATTGTGGCGCGCAATCCAATTCCACTATATCATCATATTCCGTCCTTATTTCTTCATATCATGTCTCTTTCATATCAATATTGTTGCGGCGTGCAACACCATCCCCTAGCAATATGAATCAAATGAACAAGCTATAGCCAATTACAACGTATCATAAAATTAAACACAATAAAAGAACAAAACAAAGAATGTCACAAAGCGGACAAAATAGTTATATGATATCACAAAAACAAATAGCAAGTGATGACAGTTCATAAATAGAGACACAGATGTAATGAATCAATTAACAATTAAGGTTGTAACGGCTAAGGGCATGAATTCAACAAGTAATTGCAATTTACATTTAAAGCATATAAGAGTAACCTTGACAACAAAAGATTGTAACAACCCGACCAGTTTTTTTGAGCTTTAGCAATCCATTCGGTGGTTTGAGACTTTGAGTAGCTTCATATTATATATTATGACTTGCGTGTACTGTTGGTTTTGATTTTCGAGAAATTCGAGATTGATTTGGAAGAATGATTCTCGTTTTAGCAGCTTTAAGTTGGAAGATTGACCAAGGTTTGACTTTTGGGTAAACGGATTCATAATCAGGTCTGATTATTCGAATAAGTTTTTATGATGATTTGAGACATGTGCACATAGTTTGGTTAAATTCCGAAGTTTTGGATAAGTTTGGGTTGTATGGTGATTGTTTTCGGTTTCGACGTCGATTTGAGCATAAAGGTTACCATATTAAGAAAATAGCCTTCGATTCGTGTTTCGACTAAACTATTATATTCGTATCATAATTTTTGAACCATAGAAATTAAAATCATCAATTTTCGACATCGTATGAGGAATTTATGGTTATTTTACTAAGAATTGGGTTGCAAGATTTTTTTAAGATAAATTACGGAATTTCCATAAAATTCGTATTAAAAAATCTGTACTATTTTCGAATATTGAAACCAACATACTATTTCATTATAAGGTCAAATAGAGTGATTCAAAAGCCAAATTTGACAGGATTTCACAAGGAATCTATTGGAGGCATGAAAAGCGAGTTTCAGGATTGAAAATGAGTTAGAGGCGTTTATTTCCCAATTCCTTTTGAGGTTTTGTTCTCCTATATTAAGAGAACAATATGCTCAAATTTGGCGAGTTGTGGAGGAGTACTTCAGGAGATATGGGACCAAACTAGTGTATGTTGGACTCTTATGAACACCCAAGAGAGATGTTTTGGTAAATTGGTTGAGCTATCAGACTCTGATTGACTCAGTTTTTGTTTGTGTGAGCTTTTATTAGTTCGAGCTTCACTCATGAAAGCTTGGATTCAGAATCCAAGGCGAGCCCGACATTTAATTTTATTGACCTTTTGGGGAAAATGTAAAGACATAGCTTTATTTATTGTAGTTGGTTTCTCTTGCATTGGTTGATGTTATTAAGTCATATTTGATTAGATTTGAGCAGTGTGAAGGGGAATTTTAGGGGAATAGCTATTTCGAAGGATTGAGGTAAGTATCTTGCCTAAGTTTGTTTGGGGGATGGATCTGCCCTGGGCTGGATCTGCCCTTTACAGTGCTGAGTGACTGAGTGTGTTGAGTGATTGAGTGTGATGAGTGGAAAATGTGAGACAATGAGATTGAGTACTTTAAGAGTGTTAGTAGATGCGTTCATTATTATGATTCATTGCATGTGACATGCATACTTGACATACAGGCATAGAGACGCATCCTCAGGCTACACTGTTTTGGTGACGTTCATGATTTCACGTGCACACTGATATGTAGGCATAGAGAAGTATTTTCCTCATATTATCTTATAATGAAACATCTTATTTATTGTTGAACAGTTTTGGGAAAAATCATAATTTTACTGTGATTTTAGCACGGAGTTCGATCTCAGCCCGATCGGCCATGCCGTCACCCTGAGACATCAACTCACAATACCACCATATGCACAACATGGCCTCCGATCTCAGTCCTATCAGCTAAGCCGTCTCACCACAATGCTGTGTAGGTTGACATCACATCACATCTCGCCAACAATAATCTCATCCCATTCAAGGGGAGACATCTCAACACATCATTCTCATCCCATATAAGTGGAAACAACCTCATCACATTAACACGGGGATTTACCCCTTAATCACTCCTACACCGGCACGTGTAGTTTCGGGGTTAGGTTATTTTGACCTACCCTTCTTTGGTGACTAAACGATACTCCCAAAGCATTTATTTTTAATAGGAGTCACAACTCAATTCAACATCATGTTGTTGCCTCTTTGTTTCATTGGCACTAATGGCCCCAAATGTATTATCATTATTGGCACGTTGGCCGTATTTCATAGTCTGTATTTGTTGTTTCACTTTCAAACATCATCACGGATCGTCAACAAAAAACATTCCTATTCAAGACCTTAAGCACACATTTGAGCAATGATAATAGTTAATAGGGAGGAAGGTTTTGAGATTGAGGGTTGTTGTTTATGCATGCATGTACTAATATAGGTGGTAGGAAGGTTATGGAGTAATTATGGGTGGCTTATTGAATTAGGGGCTGATTGTGGGGTAAAGGAATCCACCGTAGGAGGACCTTGAGACCTAATGCACACCTAGTGCTTGATGAAATGCTTAAATGAGTTGAACCCCCGAGAATCTTCCTAATTGTAGTTAAATTTTGTCATGTCTTTAATTAGATTGAAGTCACTAAAAGCAAAATTTCAAAATTGAAGGTTAGGGCTAGAATCTTACCTCTTCGTTGAAGACCTTGGGAGTTTTCTTGTTGAATTTCAAGGCTTGAGCAAGATTTTGGATGAACCACTAGCTTAGGAATTTCATCTCTCAATCTAGGAAACTTCCTCTCTCTGAACATATCAGATATTCCCTTAAAAAATGGTCCCTTACATCTAATTATCGAGATAGGGTCGGGTTATAAAAATTAGAAAAATAAAGCCTCGATGGAGATCTTCGGCCGCATATGTGACCGCATAACGTTTTTGCGGTCCGCAAAATAGACCGCGTAATGGCCCTCCAAAACTGGCCATTTCTGCCTCACTCTGCGACCGGTTTGTGGTCCGCAGACCAATTCTGCGACCGCATAATGCGCCGCAGAACTTCCCTCCGAAAAATTTTATGTTGGATCTACGATGGATTGTGCGGCACGTGAAATGATTTTTCAGCCGCATAATGGATCGCATAATGGTCTAAAAATTTGCTGAAGATTTTACTTTAGTCTGTGTCAGATCTACGGTCCTCAGATCAGTTCTACGATCGCATAATAGACCGCATAAATGCCCTGCACTGTCAAAATTTATATTCTACAATCACCAATGCATAAGTCTACCTCGGCAATACGAAACTCCGGGTTTTAGGTAAAATTTTACGGGGCCTTACACCATATGATGATGTGTTGAGGCTTTCTTTTCTACAAATGGTATAGGTGTTGCCATTTGAGTTTGGATCAGGTGTAATAGTTGACCTAACCATCACGAGGATGAATCCAAGATTTACAGATGATTTGAGGTATTTGAGGATTTGTGTTACATGACCATATGAAGGATTGGGTTTAATTTGTGCGGGATTATGGCAGCAATAGAGTATGGGTATTATGAGTTATCGAGTGCTTTGTTCTATGGCTTTGAGCTGAGTGGGGGAGTCTGCATCGATGATTTGATTACACAGTTATGAGTTGTACAGGTTTCAGTTTGAGGCATACTTGTGAATCTGGTGTGACATGCGGAGGTTGAGATCGAGGATGACTCGAGTAAAAGAATCTCTTGATACGGGTTATGTTACGCTTTATGGGTATATGGGAATCATGGAATGATTTAGTGTTATTGTGGAAAATGTGGTGCGCATGGAGTAGGAATTTGCTCGATTACGTTATGATGGGGTTACTTCTTTGGGTGTTGTCGTGCTAATGGGGCATAGGTCGTTCAGCCCGTTTTGTCGGTGCAATTGAGATTTGAGTGGAGTGCATGACTCTCGAGATGGTTCTAATGGATTCAATATTTGCAGCAACTGAAAAATTTGCGGATTTATATATGGCTAGAATATGAGGTTTACATTTGATGGTATCGAGACTCGCGGTATTTCTATCTTTATGGATTCTACATTTCGGTATCAAGAAAGTGAAGGGAACGACTTTAGATTCACAGAAGGTCTCTTTAGAGTGGGAGTGTCGGTTGTGGTACTTTTGGGGGTGCTTAAGAGGGAATATAAAGGCTTATGGGCCTTAGGACAGTGTGGTTTTATACTAGAATCTCTTGTGGTGAGCTTGGGTTAAGGATCATGGTGTTCTGGAAAGGAGAAGTGTCAACTTGAGGGTAATTCGGAAGGAACTTGGAGAAATAGGACAGCTTGGTAGTTAGTTAGATCAGCATGGTAATGGATATCGGTTCCTTGGGTACTTATGATGTGGTGACTCTCTACAGGTGTTTTGGAGCAATTATCTTCGGTTTGGCGACCTGCGTGGATAGGTTGTCTTAAGAGATTCAGTTTTGATGGTTTGGTTATGTGCAAATGGATTTCGAAGAGTTCTCAATGGTTTCTACCAGGGTTTGAGATGGATATTTCCTACCAGCATCAGGAGCCTGTTGCGTGTTATGATTTACTTTTTGATTGGATCAAATGGAAGTTTCTGACTGATCGGGTATGTATTCTACTGGTGACTCATAGTTGATTATGAGATTCTCGTTCTTTTCATGCGGTGGCATGATAGATGTGATGTGTTGTGTGGGATCGAGATTTGTATGTGCAAGGTAACAGTTCAGTTTTGAAGGGAAGGTCATGAATTGTTTAACATCATGGACGATTTCAGATGACTAGATCAATGTTGTTACTACTTGGTATTGCCTGAGAAGGACGTGCATTTCAAAAGACACACAATGTTTTGACTATGGATACTTCATTGGTATTGCAGTACTAGCCTGATTAATTGATTGTTGATGTTCAGATTTTGCTATGTGGCACATATGAATTATTGAAGTATTCCTCGTGGGATGATCGTGCATGAGAGATATGTTAGCCATTCGAGTGCTGCAGTTGGGATCATATATGGTGATTCGTGTGTTCTATGGATTTGGAAACTGGGAGTTCTTAGAAGCAGATTGTTTCGTGGTTGTGGACTGTGAAGATGCGGCCAAAGCTAGCCAGATGATAGTATGTGTCATGGTTAAATCATTATGGACTTCTGGAGGGCCATTGATCCATTTTGAGGATGACCGAAGTTGATTGGGGGGGCCCATTGGTAGGCCTGAGGGGGGTGTGCATTCTACAAAGGGTTAGGTTTGTTGACTCAGCACCGCTATTGCTGAAAGGTGTATCATTCAGTTAGAGTTAAGCTGGTTCATGTTCTTATATGTTCTATGTGTTACTCTTCTACGCTACGAGAGGTTGTGTTTTGTTGGTTATATGAACACCTAGTGCGGTTCTATTTGGGTCTTGTAGCGAAATTCGAGCGGAATGGTTATTGGGTTGTTGAATGGTTGATTGCGCCTTGGTTATTGTCTTTTCTGATTGTGGTATATTGTATTGTTTTCTTCTTCATGGTTATGGCCTGCACTTTGTGTACCTGATGTCAAATTGCGTGTGGTTGATGATTTTGAGCATTGTGGCTTGAGGTATTTCATAGGACTGGTGTTGGATGGGGTCACGTATTGAAACGGAGTTATTGTCACGACCCAACCGGAGGGCCACGACAGGGCACCAGACCCTGCTTGCAGAGCGCTGGCGTACTCCTTATGTCTGCATTCTTACTTTCTTTGTTATCTACAACGCCTGTCATACACATGCAGTTTTGAACAACATCACATTGGGCGGGAACATCATACCATGACATAAACATACTTATATACATAGTGTGCCAACGGGACTACAGCGCAAAACCATACAGCATAATACACGTGCCAACGAGGCAATACAACTGTACACGAGTCAACCCAACACTGGTCTATACATACATACATCAACATTTGTCTACGAGCCACTACAAGAACATACATTAAGCAACCTATGTCGGAACAGGGCCCCTACATGCCCAACATATCTACACAAGGTGCATACCAAGGCTATAGCAAGTCCGAAAGATGAATCTTGCTAATATCTGCTGAACTGGTAGCCTACTGCGGTGGGGGAGCTCCGTCTATCAATCTATTAGGACCTGCAGCACGACATGCAGTGTCCACGAAGAAAAGGACGTCAGTACGGATAATGTACTGAGTATCTAAGACAGGAAACACAATATAAGAGCAATGATATAAGCATCAGGATAGAAACATATAACATTTATAACATTATCATATACATGTTTATTACCATTATTATCGTCTTATACTCTTGCCTCTGTGGGCTTGTCATTTTCATATACATTTATTGTTACCGTAACCGTTACATAATCGTTACCTCATACAGTCACATATGCCTCCCTGGGCTCATCGTCATCGTACGCCTCTGTGGGCTCGTCATCATATGCCTCTGTGGGCTCATCATCATCACATGCCTCTGTGGGCTTATCATTATCATATCATATCTTACCCGGCCGTGCTAGGCACGGTCACAACATACCCGGCCTTCAATAGGCGCGGTCACAACATACCCGGCCTTCAATAGGTGCGGTCATACAGATTCAATCACACATATATTTAATACATTTCAAGTTCATTTATAAACAAGTGTTCCAGACCCTTTTTAGTGACATACATTTATTATCCCCTCTTTCTCATATAGTTATGAATACCTCTTTAACATGAGCTTTATAAGACTCAAGGATTACCATCAACATTGATATCACGAAACAAGAATAATCATTTCATATAGGGAAAACAATATAAGCAACACTAACTTCTAAGAATAGAATATTCTTTGGGGCTCGTTCGTGGCATTGTATTCGACAGGAGTCGTGCAAAAGAAAGAACACCTGGTACTTACTGTGCCAGTTCTCGAGCTACGCAATTTTGCTATAATTCCTTAGTCTACAATTAAGGAACAGTTCAATCGTTACTCACTACGCATGATAGCTATCATTAAGCACAATCTCCTAAATTCGTGTGGTGCTTCCCTACCCCCTTCCTCCCCTAAACCTCCTCAAACGTATTTACAGCACATGCAACTCATTTACAACCCCTAGTAATCATGACCCATTCCGTTTAACCCTACTTATTTCAATTTCATGGCTTCTAGTCATATTCCCATAAGTTCTTACAGGCATGCAACCACTTATCATGAATAAACTGTTACACCCCGTAAATTCGTACATTAAAATACACTATGAAATAGCTCACATATAAGTACTCAAGAACCCGAAAAGTGGTTTAAAGTTAAGAAAAAGAACAAAAGTGCCGAAAAGCCAGGAATGCGGACCGCATAACACATATGCGATCGCAGAATTGACAAGTTCCATCGCAGAATGGAACAGAGGTCTGGGCTGAGATTTTGTTCGAAATGCGGCCAGTATGCGGACCGTAGAATGAGAATGCGGACCGCAGATTTGACACCCCCATCGCAGAATGAGGCAGAAAAATAGGCTAAACCAATGTCCAAAATGCGACCAGAATGCGATCGCATTTTGGAAATGCGAACCGCATTCTGGCCCCTTCTGCGTCGCATAATGCGACAGATTTTCATGGTGAGATCTGCGACCAAAATCCGGACCGTATACCCTGTCTGCAGCGGGTATGCGATCGCATTTCTGACCTTTTTCAGGTTCGTGTGTCACTTACACCTAGGCCTATAAAAGGGACCCCAAACCTGTCCCTTCCTCATTTTTCTGATTCCCAGCAAGAGTGAAAAGCCCCAAAGACTTCTCTCAAGCCCTAGCATCACAGCCACCAAATTCCCCTCTTCCGAACCCTAGGTTGAAGGTTGAAGGAAGTAAACAAAGGAATTGAAGAACATAGAGGGACACTAGCTGAATCCCTGCTCCTTCTACAAATCCCATTGAGGGCAAAGACCTAGAAATTGAGGAATAGGAGAAGAAGGCTGAATAATTCACATGCAAGGTAAGTCACTACTCCCTTTCATGTGGTTTTCCCCTTAAACATGCATGATGGATGGGTTGCATGCTGGTGAGAACTTAAAAGAGTATGAATAGGAGCTGCAGAGTCAAATAAGTAAAGTTAAACCAAATGAATCATGAACATTGTGGGTTATAAATAGGTTGCATGTGCTGTACATACCCTTAACAAAGTTTAGGGGAAGAAGAGTATAGAGAATCACTACATGAAATTTTGGGGAATTTTGGTTAATAATAGCTATCAAGCGTAGTAAGTAATCGTTAAGCTATTCTTTAATTGTAGATTAAAGAATTGTGGCAAATTGCGTAGCCGAGAGCCTACGCAATAAGCACCAGGTATGTAAGACTATACCGTTCTTTCTTTTGCACGATTCCTATTGAATACAATGCCACAAATGAGCTCCAAAGAATACTCTACTCTTAGAAGCTAGTATTGCGTATGTTGTTCTCCCCTTCATGAAAAGATTATCCTTGCTTCGTAGTAATAATGTTGATGGAAGTCTTTGAGTCCTATAATTATGTCGATAAAAAGATATTCTTAATTATATGAGCAAGAAGGGTAATGAATGTAACAAGTCATGATCACAAGTCCGTAAGTAAGTTTGCAATGTACGATGTGAACGAATATATGTGTGTGCGTGCTTGATTGATATGTTGTGACCGAGCCTAATAATGGCCGGGTAGTTGTGACCGAGCCTAGAAATGGCCGGGTATGATTATGAGCCCCATAGAGGCATGTGTGTGATTGTATGAGGTAACGGTTATGTAAACGGTTGCGGTAACAATTAATGAATATGAAAATGGCAAGCCCGCAGCGGCACAGGTATTGGGTCTAAAGTAATGGTTAAGTAATGTGACCGGTAACAACAAATGTATTGTTACATCTCGTACAATTCGTTCACTTAATTAGGCTTAAGGGGGTAGTTACGTAAAAAGAACCAAGAACCCGGAAAATGTTCTAAAAATTTCAAAGGAAACAAAAGTAGTAAAATGCGGTCAAAATGCGGACCGCAGAAGACAAATGCGACCGCAGAATTGATAGGTTCCATCGCAGAGTGGAACAGAACCCTGGGCTGGGGGAAAAAATGCGACCCAAAATGCGATCGCATTTGATAAAATGCGATCGCATAATGAACATTCCCCATCGCAGAGTGAGGCAGAACACTGGGCTGAACTGATGTCCGGAATGCGACCAGAATGCGATCGCATTTTGGAAATGCGAACCGCATTTCTGGCCCTTCTGCGTCGCATAGTGCGACAGATTTTCTAGGGCAGAATCTGCGACCAAAATGCGGACCGCATACCCTGTCTGCGACGGGTATGCGATCGCATTTTGGACATTCTCAGGTCCGTGGCTTTTACCCCTAGACCTATATAAAGGACCCCAAACCCGTCCCTTCCTCATTTTTCTGATTCCCAGCGAGAGTGAAACCCCCAAAGACTTCTCTCAAGTCATAGCATCAAAGCCACCAAATTCCCTTCTTCCAAATCCTCGGTTGAAGGTTAACGGGAGTAAACAAAGGAATTGAAGAACATAGAGGGTCAATAGCTGAATCCCTGCTCGTTCTACAAACCCCATTGTGGACAAAGACCTAGAAATTGAAGGAAATCAAGGAAGGAGGCTGAATAATTCGCATGCAGGGTAAGTTACTACTCCCTTTCATGTGGTTTTCCCCCAAACGTTCATGGTAGGTGGGTTACGTGCGTACGGGAACTTAAAAATAGAAATAGGAGCTGTAGAGTCAAGTAAATAAGGTCAAACGACAATGAATCATGAACATGGTGGGTTGTAAATAGGTTGCATGTGCTGTACATACCCTTAATGAAGTTTAGGGGAAGAAGGAGTGTATAAAATCACTACATGAAATTTGGGGAACTTTGGTTAAATATAGCATCAAGCGTAGTAAGTAACCATTAAGCTATTCTTTAATTGTAGATTAAAGAATTGTGACGAATTGCGTAGCCAAGAACCGACGCAATAAGCACCAGGTATGTAAGACTATACCGTTCTTTCTTTTGCATGATTCCTAGTGAGTACAATGCCACAATGAGCCCCAAAGATTATCCTATTCTTAGAAGCTAGCATTGTGGATGTTGTTCTCCCCTTCATGAAAAGATATCCTTGCTTCGTAGCAATAATGTTGATGGAAGTCCTTGAGTCCTATAAATATGTGGTTAAAAAGATGTTCTTAATTATATGAGCAAGAAGGATAATAAATGTAACAAGTCATGAAAACAAGTCCTAAGTAAGTTGGCAATGTATTACGTGTGTTGTGTTGTGTGTATGATTGAATTCTTGTGACCGCGCCTAGCAAAAAGGCTGGGTATGTTGTGACCGCACCTAGTAAAGGATGGGTATGAGCCCACAGAGGCAGATGAGATGATAAGGAGCCCACAGAGGCATATGATAATGAGCCCACAGAGGCGTACGATGATGATGAGCCCATAGAGGCGTATGTGATTGTATGTGATTGTGTGTGATTGTATGTGATTTTACATGGTAAGTTCATGAAATTGGTTACGGTATCATCAAATGAATATGAAAATGGCAAGCCCGCAGTGGCGTAGGAAGTGGTCGAAGGTAACAATTATGTAATCCATACGGTAATGTGAACGTATATGAATCTGGCAAACCTTGTAAGGGCAAAAATATATCTCAATCTCTGTAATGATGGAAATAGGCCCTATAATGATAATGTTATGGTTAGCTACCCTTAGAGGCAATTTCGTCGCAATGAGCTGTCTGTTCTTATCATAATGCTTATATCACTGCTTTCATGTGTGTATTCCTGTTTTACATACTCAGTACATTTTCCGTACTGACATCCTTTACTTTGTGGACGCTGCATATCGTGCTGCAGGTCCTAATAGATTGACAGACGGAGCTCCCCCACCACAGTAGGCTACCAGTCCAGCAGACATAGCAAGATTCATCTTCCGGACTTGCTATACTTGGGTATGCATTTTGTATAGGTGTTTTGGGCATGTCGGAGCCCTGTTTCGACGTAGGTTGTACTTTTGTATGTTTCCATAGAGGCTCAATAGACAAATGTAGTATATGTTTAAACAGGTGTTGGGCTATGTGTGGTTGATATGCCTTGTCGGTAAACGTATGTACCATGTTGTATGGTTTTGTATTGTAGACCAGTTGGCCACGTTGTGCATAATGTATGCTTATGATATAGTATGGTATTACGAAAGGTTATCGTTATTACGGTTAATATTGTTATGTTATCACTTGCCACCCCGTGAGCATGATATGCCTTATAAGTAATAAGGGAAGTTAGGTGAAGGGTTCGCCGGCACTTTGCAAGCAGGGTCCGGTGCCCGGTCATGGCCCCCCCCCTTGGTCGGGTCGTGACAGAAGTGGTATCAGAACAAGGTCGTGTCCTAGGAATTGTCTATGAGCCGTGTCAAGTAGTGTCTTGGTTATAGGTGTGTTGCGCGCCACATTTTATAACTAGGAGGCTACCTGACATTTAGGAATGTTACCTTCTTTCTGAATCTAGATCCTGCTTAGAGCTAAGTCGTAAGTGTTCTTCTCTAATGATTACCTTGTTTTCCTACAGCGATGCCTTCGGCTGGAAAGCAAGTTAATAGTGGACGGCTTGATATAAATGCTGGAGAGGGGACTAGTCAACTGCCCCATATGATGGAAGGCCAAAGTGAGACGCCTTCCCAGACTTCATCTACTCCTCCTCCCCCAGAAAACATTAGAGGCCGCCCAGCTTCTCCAGTCCCTTCTTCTGATGCTATAGACCAGGATATGAGGACTACAGTGCAGTTGTTGAGTAGCCTGGTAGCTTCTCAGGCTCGGAGGCAGAATGCCGGTGCTGAGAGGCCGGTCAGTGCGAGGGTCCATGACTTTATCAATCTGGATCCTCCCGTGTTTACTGGGTCTGACCCTAAGGAAGACCCACAGGATTTCATAGATCAAATACACCGCACACTGCGGGTTATGCATGCCAGTGACACAGAGGCAGTAGAACTGGCTTCTTATCGACTGAGGAATCTAGCAGTGTTATGGTATAATGGTTGGGAAAGATCCAGGGGTCCAAATGCTGCCCCACCAGTGTGGAATGAATTTTCCGAGGCGTTTCTTCGCCACTACCTGCCAGTTGAGGTACGTAGGGCCAAGGCCGACAAGTTCCTGAACCTTAAGCAAGGGAGTATGAATGTACGAGAGTACAGTATGCAGTTTGACTCTCTGGCAAGGTATGCTCCCTATATGGTGGCGGAAATGAGCGACAGAGTTCACTTGTTCGTGAACGGACTGGGACCGCACTTGATAAATGAATGTACTATGGCCTCCTTGATAGAGGGCATGGATATCTCCCGTATTCAGGCCTATGCCCATACTATAGAGGACCGTAAACGCCAACAAAGGGCGGACAGGGAAAAAGAGAGGACCCAGCATAGGAGAGCAAGGGTTGCGGGGTATTCTAGTGATTCCGGAAGTAGTGTGAGGCCCCGTCCTTCGAGGAGCTCAGCACAACCTGTGTCAAATGCCCCTCGACAGTACCAGAGCTCACGGGCATCAAGCTCGCCATATCACAGGGCCACTAGTTAGATGAGATCCTCTATGCCTCGCTGCGTACAGTGTGGCAGGACCCATTTTGGGCCGTGCCGTCGGGGTTCAGATACATGTTACTACTACGGACAGCCTGGTCACATGATGCGGGACTGTCCTTATAGAAGGGATGGTGGCATGGCTCACCAAACCGGATCGGTTGCTGGATCTTCCTTATCTATTCGACCTCCAGTACGAGGTCCTCAGCAGCCAGCAGTTCGTGGCAGAGGCAACAGTGCTATGCCGGGCCCGAGCGATGTTCAAAACCGCATATATGCTCTAGCAGGCCGACAGGACCTTGAGTCATCCCCAGATGTTGTTACAGGTATATTATCAGTGCTTTCCCATGATGTGTATGCATTGGTTGATCCCGGATCCATGCTGTCTTATGTTACACCCCTTGTGGCCGATAAATTTGATGTTGCACCCGAATTACTAAACAAGCCCTTTGTGGTGTCCACTCCTATCGGAGATTCTGTGATTGCTAGGAAAGTGTATAAGGGTTGCACTGTGACGATTTGCAATCGTCCAACCTCGGCAGATTTAATCGAGTTAGAAATGCTTGATTTTGATGTGATAATGGGAATGGACTGGTTGGCATCGTGTTATTCCGGTGTTGATTGTCACACCAAGGTGGTGAAATTTCAATTCCCTGATGAACCTGTCCTCGAATGGAAGGGAAACGTTGCTACACCTAAAGGTAGGTTTATTTCCTACCTCAAGGCAAGCAAGATGATCAATAAAGGCTGTATCTATCACCTTGTTCGCGTCAGGGACGCAGAGGCGAAGTCGCCTGTCTTACAGACTATTTCAGTGGTCAATGAATTTCCGGATGTATTTCCTGATGAACTTCCAGGTCTTCCTCCTGAAAGGGAAATCGAGTTTGGCATCGATGTGTTGCCGGATACTCATCCAATCTCTAGTCCTCCATATAGAATGGCCCCAGCAGAATTGAGGGAGTTGAAAGCACAATTGAAACACTTTCTGGATAAAGGCTTTATTAGGCCTAGCACTTCACCTTGGGGTGCGCCAGTCCTATTTGTACGGAAGAAAGACAGATCACTACGCATGTGTATTGATTATCGTCAGTTGAACAAGGTCACCATAAAGAACAAATATCCACTTCCCAGGATTGATGACCTATTCGACCAGCTCCAGGGAGCCAAATATTTCTCAAAAATTGACCTGCGTTCTGGATATTTTCAACTAAGGGTCAAGGAGAAAGACATTTTGAAAACAGCTTTTCGAACTAGATACGGACATTTTGAATTTCTAGTGATGTCGTTCGGGCTAACAAACGCCCCGACTGCTTTTATGGATCTCATGAACACGGTGTTCAGGCCTTATCTCGATGTGTTCATAGTGGTATTCATAGATTATATCTTGGTGTATTCCCGCTCAGAAGCAGAGCATGTGAGTCACTTGCGAATAGCATTGCAGACTCTTCGGGACCACAGGCTATATGCAAAGCTCACCAAATGTGAGTTCTGGCTGAACTCAGTGGCATTCTTGGGCCATGTCATATCCGATGAGGGTATTAGTGTCGATACTCAAAAGATCGACGCAGTTAAGAATTAGCCAAGGCCCACTACACCATCAGAAGTCCGTAGTTTCTTGGGATTGGCAGGATATTATAGGCGGTTTGTAGAGGGATTCTCTTCTATATCCGCGCCATTGACTAAATTGACCCAAATGAGCGGAGCTTTCAAGAACTGAAGGATAGACTGACCTCCGCTGTGGTTCTTACTCTTCCCGAAGGAACTGAAGGCTGTGTTGTATACTGTGATGCCTCTGGCATAGGTTTGGGATGTGTGTTGGTGCAGCATGGGAAGGTAATTGCTTATGCTTCGGGACAGTTGAAGAAGCATGAGAAGAATTACCCGACCCATGACTTAGAATTGGCTGCTGTGGTACATGCCTTGAAGACATGTCGACACTATCTTTATGGTGTCCATGTCGACATCTACACAGACCACAAAAGTTTGCAATACATCTTCAGTCAAAGGGAGTTGAATTTGAGGCACCGACATTAGCTCGAATTGTTGAAAGACTATGACGTTGAGATATTGTATCATCCGGGCAAGGCCAATGTTGTGGCCGACGCTCTCAGTCGTAAGTCAATGGGAAGTTTGGCACACATTGAGGCAGGCAAATGAAGTTTAACCAAGGAACTTCATCAGTTAGCCAGCATGAGAGTGAAATTGCTAGACTCCGAAGATGGAGGTGTGGTTGTACACAACACCTCTGAATCATCTCTTGTAGCCGAGGTAAAGGCACGGCAATATGAAGACCCTACCTTGAGGCAATTGAGAGAAGGCATCCAGCGAGGTGGAATCTCACATTTTGAGATCGCAGGAGATGGGACCTTGAGATGTCAAGGTCGATTGTGTGTGCCGGATGTAGCAAAATCGCGAGAAAGGATCATGAAGGAAATTCACCAATCTAGATATTCCGTCCATCCTGGCTCAACCAAAATGTATCATGACACCAAGGAGCAGTATTGGTGGAATGGAATGAAGAAGTCGATAGCAGAATTTGTGGCGCAATGTCCAAATTGCCAACAGGTGAAAACAGAACATCAAAAACCTGGTGGATTGCTACAGGACATAGAAATCCCGACATGGAAATGGGAGGTAATTAACATGGATTTCATTGTTAGATTACCTCGCTCCAGTCGCAAGTTCGACTCCATCTGGGTGATAGTGGATCGATTAACTAAATGTGCCCATTTCCTACCAGTTAGGACAACCTACACAGCTGAAGATTATGCAAAGCTGTATATCAAGGAAATCGTTAGACTTCATGGGGTGCCAATGTCCATTATATCGGACAGAGGAGCCCAATTCACAGCTAACTTCTNCGAAGACAGCTTTCCGAACCAGATACGGGCACTTTGAATTTCTGGTAATGTCGTTCGGGCTAACAAACGCCCCAGCTGCTTTTATAGATCTCATGAACACAGTATTCAGGCCTTATCTCGATGTGTTCATAGTGGTATTCATTGATGATATCTTGGTGTATTCCCGCTCAGAAGCGGAGCATGTGAGTCACTTGCGAATAGCATTGCAGACTCTTCGGGATCACAAGCTATATGCAAAACTCACCAAATGTGAGTTCTGGCTAAACTCAGTGGCATTCTTAGGCCATGTCATATCCGATGAGGGTATTAGTGTCGATACTCAAAAGATCGACGCAGTTAAGGATTGGCCAAGGCCCACTACACCATCAGAAGTCCGTAGTTTCTTGTGCTTGGCAGGTTATTACAGGCGGTTTGTAGAAGGATTCTCCTCTATATCCGCGCCATTAACTAAGCTGACCCAGAAAGCCACCAAGTTTCAATGGACAGATAGTTGTGAGCGGAGCTTTCAAGAGCTGAAAGACCGATTAACATCCGCTCCAGTTCTTGCTCTTCCCAATGGAACTGAAGGTTATGTGGCATATTGTGATGCCTCTGGCATAGGTTTGGGATGTGTGTTGATGCATCATGGGAAGGTGATTGCTTATGCTTCGAGACAGTTGAAGAAGCATCGAAGAATTACCCGACCCATGACCTAGAATTGGCTGCTGTGGTACATGCCTTGAAGACATGGCGACACTACCTATATGGCGTCCATGTCGACATCTACACAGACCACAAAAGCTTGCAATACATATTCAGTCAAAAGGAGTTAAATCTGAGGCAACAACATTGGCTCGAATTACTAAAAGACTACGACGTTGAAATATTGTACCATCCGGGCAAGGCCAATGTGGTGGCAGACACCCTCAGTCGTAAGTCAATGGGAAGTTTGGCACACATTGAGGCAGGCAAATGAAGTTTAACCAAGGAACTCCATCAGCTAGCCAGCATGAGAGTCAAATTGCTAGACTCCGAAGATGGAGGTGTGGTTGTACACAACACCTCTGAATCATCTCTTGTAGCCGAGGTAAAGGCACGGCAATATGAAGACCCTACCTTGAGGCAATTGAGAGAAGGCATCCAGCGAGGTAAAATCTCAAATTTTGAAATCGCAGGAGATGGGACCTTGAGATGTCAAGGTCGATTGTGTGTGCCGGATGTAGCAGAACAGCGAGAAAGGATCATGAAGGAAATTCACCAATCTAGATATTCCGTCCATCCTGGCTCAACCAAAATGTATCATGACACCAAGGAGCAGTATTGGTGGAATGGAATAAAGAAGGCGATAGCAGAATTTGTGGCGCAATGTCCAAATTGCCAACAGGTGAAAACAGAACATCAAAAACCTGGTGGACTGCTACAGGACATAGAAATCCCGACATGGAAATGGGAGGTAATTAACAAGGACTTCATTGTTGGATTACCTCACTCCAATCGCAAGTTCGACTCCATCTGGGTGATAGTGGATCGATTAACTAAATGTGCCCATTTCCTACCAGTTAGGACAACCTACACAGCTGAAGATTATGCAAAGCTGTATATCAAGGAAATCGTTAGACTTCATGGGGTGCCAATGTCCATTATATCGGACAGAGGAGCCCAATTCACAGCTAACTTCTGGAAATCCTTCAAAAAAGCTTGGGTACACAAATAAACCTCAGCACAGCTTTTCACCCACAGAATGATGGGCAGGCTGAGCGTACCATTCAAACACTGGAAGACATGTTGCGGGCATGTGTGTTAGATTTCAAAGGAAGTTGGGATGACCACCTTCCACTGATAGAGTTTGCATATAACAACAGCTATCACTCCAGCATAAAAATGGCCCCATATGAGGCATTGTATGGGAGAAAGTGTAGATCACCGATTGGGTGGTTCGAAGTGGGTGAAACTGAATTATATGGCCTAGATTTGGTCCACCAAGCAGCTGAAAAAGTAAGATAATACAGGGACGATTGAAGACTGCACAATGCAGGCAAAAGTCATATTCCGACATTCGGCGTCGTGATTTAGAATTTCAGGATGGTGACTGGGTGTTCCTGAAAGTCTCGCCAATGAAAGGAGTCATGCGTTTCGGGAAAAAGGGTAAATTGAGCCCCAGATACTTTGGTCCTTATCAAGTCCTCCACCGAATTGGAAAAGCTGCCAACAAGTTACAACTGCCATCCGAAATGGATTTTGTCCATCCGGTATTCCATGTGTCCATGTTAAGGAAGTGTATCGGAGACCCTTCCCGGGTCGTCCCTATCCAAGACATCCAAATCACCGAGGACCTAACATATGAGGAAATGCCAGTGGCCATATTGGACCGGCAGGTCCGCAGGCTAAGAACGAAAGATGTGGCTTCGGTAAAGGTATTGTGGAGAAATAAGAATGTAGAGGAA
This sequence comes from Nicotiana obtusifolia, assembly GCA_002018475.1. Classification (NCBI taxonomy): domain Eukaryota; kingdom Viridiplantae; phylum Streptophyta; class Magnoliopsida; order Solanales; family Solanaceae; genus Nicotiana; species Nicotiana obtusifolia. Next base: position 33,656 of record MCJB01048118.1, read on the forward strand.
ATGACATGGGAAGCCGAGGAAGAGATGAGAGCTATATACCCATATTTGTTCCCAGAGGTAGATGGCAATGGTGACGCCAAGGAGGCGCATAACTCATCGGAGGACGAAACGTTTTCCTGAGGTAAATCGGAAGCTCATAATTATCTCTCATTTTATGCTAGGATTGTGGCGTCCGAACGAAGACTTTGAAAGCTAAGACCCCTCCCCCAGTAATATTATCAATCCTAGATCCATACATTCGGGGACGAATGTTCCTAAGGGGGGGAGAATGTTACAACCCGTAAAAATACGTTCATTTAATTATGCTAAAGGGGTAGTTACATAAAAAGAATCAAGAACCCGGAAAAAGGTCTAAAATTTTCAAAGGAAACAAAAGTAGCAAAATGCGGTCAAAATGCGGACCGCAGAAGACAAATGCGATCGCAGAATTGATAGTTTCCATCGCAGAGTGGAACAAAACCCTGGGCTGGGGGATTGTCAAAAATGCGATTCAAAATGCGATCGCAGAATGAACATTCCCCATCGCAGAGTGAGGCAGAACACCGGGCTGAACTGATGTCCGAAATGCGACCAGAATGAGATCGTATTTTGGAAATGCGAACCGCATTTCTGGCCCTTCTGCGTCGCATAGTGCGACAGATTTTCTAGGGCAGAATCTGCGACCAAAATGCGGACCGCATACCCTGTCTGTGACGGGTATGCGATCGCATTTTGGACATTTTCAGGTCCGTGGCTTTTTACCCCTAGACCTATATAAGGGACCCCAAACCCGTCCCTTCCTCATTTTTTCTAATTCCCAGCAGGAGTGAAAAGCCCCCAAAGAGTTCTCTCACATCATAGCATCAACGCCACCAAATTCCCTTATTCCAAATCCTCGGTTGAAGGTTAACGGAAGTAAACAAAGGAATTGAAGAACATAGAGGGTCAATAGCTGAGTCCCTGCTCCTTCTACAAACCCCATTTGTGGACAAAGACCTAGAAATTGAAGGAATCAAGGAAGGAGGCTGAATAATTTGCATGCAAGGTAAGTTACTACTCCCTTTCATGTGGTTTTCCCCCAAACATTCATGGTAGGTGGGTTATGTGCGTATGGGAACTTAAAATAGAAATAGGAGTTGCAGAGTCAAATAAATTAAGTTACACAACAATGAATCATGAACATTGTGGGTTGTAAATAGGTTGCATGTGCTGTACATACCCTTAATGAAGCTTAGGGGAAGAAGGAGTGTAGAGAATCACTACATGAAATTTGGGAATTTTGGTTGATAATGGCTATCAAGCGTAGTAAGTAACCTTTAAGCTATTTTTTAATTGTAGATTAAAGAATTGTGACAAATTGCGTAGCCGAGAGCCGACGCAATAAGCGCCAGGTATGTAAGACTATACCGTTCTTTATTTTGCACGATTCCTATTGAGTACAATGCCACAATGAGCCCCAAAGATTATCCTACTCTTAGAAGCTAGCATTGTGGATGTTGTTCTCCCCCTCATGAAAAGATATCCTTGCTTCGTAGCAATAATGTTGATGGAAGTCCTTGAGTCCTATAATTATGTGGTTAAAAAGACGTTCTTAATTATATGAGCAAGAAGGATAATAAATGTAACAAGTCATGAACACAAGTCCTAAGTAAGCTTGCAATGTATTACGTGTGTTGTGTTGTGTGTATGATTGAATTCTTGTGACTGCGCCTAGCAAAAAGCCTGGGTATGTTGTGACCGCGCCTAGTAAAGGCCGGGTATGAGCCCACAGAGGCAGATGATAAGGAGCCCACAGAGGCATATGATAATGAGCCCACAGAGGCGTACGATGATGATGAGCCCATGGAGGCGTATGTGGTTGTGTGTGATTGTATGTGATTGTGTGTGATTGTATGTGATTTTACATGGTATGTTCATGAAATTGGTTACGGTATCATCAAATGAATATGAAAATGGCAAGCCCACAGTGGCGTAGGAAGTGGTCGAAGGTAATGATTATGTAATGCATCCGGTAATGTGAACGTATATGAAACTGGCAAACCTTGTAAAGGAAAAAATATATCTCAATCTCTGTAATGATGGAAATAGGCCCTATAATGATAATGTTATGGTTAGCTGCCCTCAGAGGCAATTTCGTCGCAGTGAGCTGTCTGTTCTTGTCATAATGCTTATATCACTGCTTTCATGTTGTATTCCTGTTTTACATATTCAGTACATTTTCCGTACTGACGTCCTTTACTTTGTGGACGCTGCATGTCGTGCTGCAGGTCCTAATAGATTGACAGACGGAGCTTCCCCACCACAGTAGGCTACCAGTTCAGCAGGCATAGCAAGATTCATCTTTCGGACTTGCTATAATTGGGTATGCACTTTGTATAGATATTTTGGGCATGTCGGGGCCCTATTCCGACTTAGGATGTTTTATGTCTATTCCTGTAGAGGCTCATTCGACAATGTTGGTAGTATGTGGATAAAGTGTTGGTGATGTATGTTGTAAACTATGTCCAAAACAGGATAATACGTTTCCACGAATTATGAATGTAAATGTATGTGCACGGAGTATGTCTCCGGTAGTGATGCAAATTTATGACCTTCTTGTTTAAAATGATAAGCAAAAAGAGAAAGAAAGAAAGCAGATACGAGGGGTTCGCCGGTACTCTGCGAGCAGGGTCCAGTGCCCGGTCGCGGCCCCCTAGGTTGGGTCGTGACAATCACCCCGAAGAGAACTGTTGAACTTGTGAACTTGAAAGGTCGTTGAGGAACTTGGTCAATTAGAGAAAGACGTTTTGAGGACAAGTGTGAAAAATCCTACCCGATATTTGAGTGAACCGGAGAGTCATTCAAAAGTGAGAGAGAAAATTTTACTAACCTTAACACATTCTCTAGTCTTGTTTCTTTTGCAGGTATATGGCTACGGAAGATGAAAAGGTTGTGAACGACGTTAGTTTTGCCGAGCTTTGGGCTGAAGTAAGGGCGCTTAGTATCCGAATGGAGAACCTTGAAAGAACTGCAAGTACTTAGAAGAATGCCGGGTAAGGAACTAGTGATGGTTCTACCTTACGACTTGAACATGATGGTACTGTTTGTGAGGTGGAGAGTGACGAGGAGATTGAGGAAGATAAGGGAGCTGATTTGGTTGAGTGTGACGATGAAGTTTCTACTAACGTTCACCCCTTGCCTAGTGTTGTTAGCGATGTTTTGCAGGAATACAAGGACATGTTTCCCGAGGAGATGCCGAGAGGACTACCTCCATTGAGGGGGATAGACCACCAAATTGACTTTGTTCCTAGGTAACAAATTCCAAACAAACCCGCATATCGAAGCAATCCATATGATACTAAGGAGTTGCAACGACAAGTGGATGAGCTATTGACTAGGGGCTAGTTTAAGAGAGTCTAAGTCCTTGTGTGATGCAGGTCAACCTGATCATGATACATTTAAGCCTTCAAGACCATTCACGAGAAGTCAAGCTAAATAGCTTCGTGATGCACATTTGATGGTGAAGACGAGCCAAGTGTTTCTAAGTACATTGTGATGTTTGGCGTTTGATGCTTGTTACTATGTTGAGATTATTGCGTAGTTATGAAAGACATTAATTCTTAGTTATTTGGGGTCCTGCGTGACAGTCGAATTACTTAGCCATTTGTGGCCTTTTCAGTTAGTTGTTTGTTTCCTAGTTAACTTAGGACAAGGCTCATTCGATATAAGCCTAAACACATCATTGTTTTTAGTACCTTATGTTATTTTGAGAATAGAAAATGGGAAGCCATATTGGTCCCAAAAAATATATGACTTAACTTGTCCAATTTTGGTGTGATTCAAAATTGAACTCGTTCCTTGTTTGATCGAACAATTCGCAAGACAATCGTTGTCTTAAGGGTCGTTCGTATAGTATAGGTACTCCTTGATTTCATCAAGAAGGTAAGTAGACTAGTTCCTACTTGTTGCTTGATAATTCATAGAGCGTCTTGCTTTCTATCTTAGTTTTCTTATTTCCGCGTTTAATATTGCATCAGTTGGTATCAGAGCTTGGAACGGGTTTGTTTCTACAATTCCAATTCTGTTCTTCGTGCCTTAGTTTAGGTTATTTCGTTAATTTCATTTTTTGATATTAAGAAAAACAAGCATCTGTTAAAAAAAAAAAAAGAAGAAACTGAAACCCTAGTGAAGAAAAAACCTTAACAAAAGCAAGTCTGCTATATATATGCATCACTCTGCCAGTACTGATGTGATTTCAAATGTGGAAAGAATCACTGGCATTGGAAGGCAGGACTTTCCATTCACATATCTGGGCTGCCCCATCTTCTACTTCAAAAGAAGGATAATCTATTACCAAGACATTGTCAACAAAGTACAAGATAGATTACAGTCTTGGAAAGGCAAATTACTTTCAATAGGAGGCAGAGCAGTATTGATTAACATGTACTCCAAAGCATGGCAGTACATCTACTATCAGTGGTTTATCCTCCAAAACAGGTAATAAAAAATCTCCACAAACTGTTTGCTCAATTTTTCTGGAGCAGCACTGTCGGAGGATGCAGCAGACACTGGTCCTCATGGTGATGCAATATAAAAAGCAAAAATAAGAAAATAAAAGATCGAAGCAAGACGCTCAATGAACTATCAAGACAACAAGTAGGAACTAGTCTACTTACCTTCTTGATGAAGTCACGAAGTACCTATACTATACGAACAACCCTCAAGACAACAATGGTCTTGCAAACTGATTGATCAAACAAAGGAACAAGTTCAATTTTGAATCACACCAAAATTGGACAAGTTAAAGTCACACGTTGGAAGCACAAAGGTTTGGCCGAAGGTAATTCTAAATCTCAACTCAATTCTCCTAATGCATCTTCTTTTTAGTGTCACAAATGCAAAGGCTATGGACATTTCGCTAAGGATTGTCCAACACGGAGGACCATGTTAATTCTTGATGATGGTACTGTGTGTGAAGAAGAAAGTGAAGAGGAGCTTGAGGGAGATAAGGGGGCAAAATTGGTTGCGTGCGGCGAGGAAGAGTTAGAAGAAGAGGGTGTGAATATGTTCTTAGTAGTACGTAGGAACTTGAGCACTATGAGCGTACAGGAGGAAGGAGATGTGCAGCGTGAGAATTTGTTTCATGCTAGATGTAGGGTGAAAGGAAAGGTGTGCTTGATGATAATTTATTCCGGAAGTTGCACTAATGTTGTAAGCCACACGTTAGTGACTCAACTTAGTATACCTAGAGGAAACATCCCCATCGTTACCGATTGCAGTGGTTGAGTGAATGTGGTGAATTAAAGGTAGTAAAGCAGGCACTTATTAAGTTCAAGGTGGGAGCTTATCAAGATGCAATCTTGTGCGATGTAGTGCCTATGCAGGCGTGCCATTTACTATTGGGCAGGCCTTGGCAGTTTGATAGATGTGTTGATCATGATGGAAAGGCCAACACTTATACGGCCAAACTGGAGGGCAAGAGTTATGTACTTAAGCCCTTAACACCGCAACAGGTTAGTGATGATTACAAATGCATGTGGGAACTGAAAGAGCCGGCTAGAGCTAAGGCTCCAATGGAGCCCAAATCCGAAGCCATGACCAATGCTAGCACATCGACCTTGCCCGGTAATATTTGTGCCATGATGCAACCAGGTGAGTATTTGGTAGGTAATGATAGTTCTAAACTCTTAATTTGCCTAATTCATAAGGGTGTTTACTTGAGCTCTAATGATGAAGTTTCTACTAACGTTCACCCCTTGCCTAGTGTTCTTGATTATGTTTTGCAGGAATATGTGGACATGTTTGCCCCGCGAGGAATTGGTCCATTTCAAGTGTTGCAGGAGATCAATAATAATGCCTATGTTGTAGACCTACTTGGTGAGTATAGTGTGTCTAAGACGTTCAATGTTTCTGTTACAACCCATAATTGCGTACGTTAGATTGCGCCATAAGATAGTCTACATATAACGGTCTAAGAACCGGAAAAAAGTTCAAAAAGTCAAGAAAAGAGCAAAAGGCTTCACAAAGCTGGGTATGTTATCGCAAAACCCTCACGTGAGTCGCATTTTGTCACGCTGAAATCGCAAACTAAGGTAGATTTCTAGACGAAGATCAATGCCAGAAATGCGGTTATAAATGCGGTCGCATTTCTAAAATGCGAACCGCATATCGTACCTAATGTATCGCACACTGAAACAGATTTCTGGGCAGAAAGCTACGTCAGCAATGCGGTCAGTTTGCGGTCGCATTTCCAAAATGCGGACCGCAAATAAAACTTCCTATGTCACAGAATGAGACAGATTTCTGGGCTGAAATTCGCGTCCAGAATGCGAACCACATGTTGGTTATGCAACGTAAATGTGGTCGCAGACTGGTAGGCGTCAGGCACGTGCATCACTTACTTGTCAAATTAAAGGACAAGATTAAAAGTTCCCAAGGTCGGTCAGGAGGGGACTTTAAAAGGAGTATAAACCCAGTAATTTCACCCTTATTCAAACCCCAAAAACCAAATAGAATCTATTGCGACCCCTTCCTAAAAATCCCACACAAGCCCTAATCAATTTCCCTCTCTTTCAAGTTCTAATAGAGAGTGAAGTCTAGAGCTTGAGGAACCAAGGAAAGAGCCCTAACCGATTTTCCCTCTCCTTTAAGCCCTAAATGGGAGTAAAACCTAGAGGTTGAAGAACCAAGAAAGATGGCTGAGTTATCCAACAAGTAAGGTAAGTTACTGCTATCTTTCATACATTATTTCTCCTGGGAATTCTTGGAAATTCATTCTGTACATGCAAGAACTCACGGGATGGTGATCAGAAGTCGTGGGTTCAAATTATTTACTGGTAGTGGACTAGGTTGTGGTTGTTTTGGGTTGCTATTGCGTTGCATGTTTTACTGCTATTTTGTGGAGTTTTGGAGGAAGAAGGGTGTGGAGAAACACCGTATAGATTTAAGGTTATGGTCAATAATAACTCTAACGCTTAAAGGATAACAATAGAATCATTTCTTTTATTGTAGACTAAGGAGTAGTGGTAGCTGCACGGCTTGAAAATTGTGCAGTATATACCAGGTTTGTGAGACTATCCCTTTTTTTCTTTTGCGCAACTCTAATTATACACAATGCAATGATCGAGCCCTCAAAAATACTCTACTCTTAGAAGCTAGGAGTGCTTATGTTGTTTCCCCTCTTATGGGAGGATTGACGTGTGATGCTTCTTCGACCTTACGTCACTTTGAAAGATTCAGGAAGTGTGATTCCTATAGGTCCAGCATGCATTATCTATTTTACTCTAACGAGCCGCCACTCTATAGTCGGCCGGGTATGGCATCTATTGTGCACCTATATATATGTATATGTTTTAATCTACTGAGTCGCACTATAGTCAGCTGCTATTTTACTCTACCGAGCCGCACTATAGTCCGCCGGGTATGGCACCTATTGTGCAACCACAGATCAGTTGGGTATGATGATGATGAGGCCCACAGAGGCGTATGTATATGATGATGATGAGGCCCACAGAGGCGTATATATATATATATGTATGGTGATTTTTAAAAAGGATATATGTATATGCATATGCACATCAGGCATTTCACGGTTAGTCGCCCTCAGAGGCACTCAGAAAGTACAAGTTGTGTGTTTCTTATCCCGACGCATATTACTATTTTTATTTTATGTTTTCCTGTCTTACATACTCAGTACTTTATCCGTACTGACTTCCTTTCATCTGTGGATGCTGCATGTCGTGCTGCAGGTCCAGACAGACATCTAGACGAGGCTCCCCCACCACAGTAGGCTGCCCAATTCAGTGGATATTAGCGAGATCCATTCTTCGGACTTGCCGTGGTATTGGTATGCATTTTGTCATAGGCATTATGGGCATGTCGGAGCCCTATTCCGACACAGGTTGCATCATTTATGCTCATGTAGAGGCTCATAGACAAGGGGTTGACTTATGTATATTGAGATTGCCTTGTCGGCAAATGTATTTTGTTGTATAGTTTTTGCATTGCAGCCTTGTTGGCCATATTATATATGTATGTACATGTCATTATCGGAAAGTTTAAGCTAATCATGATTATTGTTTGGTATTTATACTAGCCTCCTCAATCCTTATAGACAATAAGAGAAGTTTGATGATAGGTACGTCGGCACTCGGCGAGTTGGGTCCGGGTGCCAGTCGCGGCCCCCCCACTTGGGTCGTGACAGTTTCTAACTTAACTCCTTATGTTGCAGGTAGTGCCGCTTTGAAATATGAAGATGGTTCGATTTCGAGGACGAAATCTTCTCAAGAAGGGGAGAATGATGCAGGCCAACCTGATCAAGCTACGTTCATGCCATCAATGTTGGATTGGACAAGGCAAGGCGTTGGTTAGCCTTCATTTAGGCGTTGATAATACATTGGAAGGTGGCGTGTGATTTTGTGACTATGTTGTGATTATTGTGTAGTTATAAAAGACATTAATTCTTACTTGTTTGGTCCTGCGTGACTATTTTTTTAAACTTAGCCAAATTGTGGCCTTTTTGTTAGTTATTTGTTTCTTAGTTGATTTTGGTTAACTAGTTATTCTTTTCCTAGTTGATTTAGGTAAAGGCTCATTCTATATAAGCCTAAACACTTCATTATTTTTGGGACTTTACATCAATTTTACAAGAAATTTTCGGCCAAGCCTTTGTGCTTCCAACGTGTGACTTTAACTTGTCCAATTTTGGTGTGATTCAAAATTGAACTTGTTCCTTTGTTTAATCAAACAGTTTGCAAGACCATTGTTGTCTTGAGGGTTGTTCGTATAGTATAGGTACTCTGTGACTTCATCAAGAAGGTAAGTAGACTAGTTCCTACTTGTTGTCTTGATAGTTCATTGAGCGTCTTGCTTCTATCTTTTATTTTCTTGTTTTCGCTTTTCCCTGTGAT
>MCJB01048118.1:42552-81267 GCA_002018475.1 Nicotiana obtusifolia
GGGGGGGGGGGGGCAGGCTTCAGATCATTATATGACATGTCCAAAACTCTCTTCTGTAAGCTATGGTTGAATTTCAGAACCAAACCTAGCCTCTGGAGTGCATACATGTGTCAAAATACTGCAAATAAAACAATGCAGTAATAGTCCCATGGAAAAGAGGATCACAAGCATGGAAGAAGATGCTGGAATGCAGAGAGAACATAGAACATTAAATCCACTGGCACAAAAAAATGGGATCTTCACTCTTCTGGTATGACAACTGCACTGGACTAAGAGCACTCTACTTCACAGTGCCAGCAAACTTTGCAATTGATGACTAAATACACAATGTAAATGATGTCCTGCAATATGGTACTTGGAATGTAGATAATCTTTTAGAGTCCTTGCCACATAAAATTGCAATACACATAGTGGAATCAATAAAGCCTCCAAACAGGGGAAACATCATGGATACACCATTTTGGATGCTACAAACTCAAGGACATTTTAATGTCAAATCTGCCTGGGAATACCTCAGAAGAAGAGACGAACCCAGAAGAGCCTACAAGATGATCTCGGTAAAAGGGCTCCCTTTCAAGATTGCCTTCTTCATATGGAGAGTCTGGAAGGCTAAACTGCCTCTAGATGATTTAATGAAAAGACTAGGGTATCAAATGCCATCAAGATGCTGGTGTTGTAAAGAATCAAAGGAGGAAACCTAGGTGCACCCCTTATTTACATCCAGCACTGCAATCAAAGTATGGAAATGTTTCCTACCAAGAGCAGGAATAGCACTTGAGGGCCTAACCGTTCATCAAGCAATAACTAAATGCTGGACAACACAAACAGTCCCCAAACTTAAACCAGTGCTGCAGGTTGTTCCCTGTGTGGGAGCTCTGGAAAAGAAGGAACAACAGAGTCATTTATCAAGTTTCCACAACATTACAAGCACTAGTCCAAGCAAGAAAACCAGGAATCAATGTCCCACAAAAATGGCAAGATCTTCTACACATGATGGAAAACTACACTCCAAGACTAATTTTCAATAAAGTTATATGAGAATTTCCTAAGGAAGGGTGGATTAAAGCCAACACCGATGGAGCATCAAAAGGGAACCCATGAAGGAGTTCAATAGGTTACTGTGTGAGAAATGAAACAGGGGAGATCATATATGTAGTTGGCACAGTAATCCTAGAAGGAAAAAATACAATAGCAGAAGCAACAACTATTGTGGAAGCATTAAGGTTCTGCACATTACAAAGCTACTCCCACATATGGTTGCAAACATACCCAATGCTTTTAAACAACATTATCAATGGCATTTGGAAGCCACCTTGGTGCATAATTGATCAATTCGAGGAGATACTGCGACTAAAAGAAACCCTTACACTCAATGTAACACACATATACAGGGAAGGAAATAAACTAGCTGATTATCTAGCAAATTATGCACTGGAATTTGAGAGAATTGAGTGCTATGACTTCTGGCAGGTAGACACACAGGGTAGAAGGATAGTAAATAAAGACAAACTGCAATGCCCATACATAAGAGTGAAGGTAGCAAAATAGCAAGCATGAAAAGGAAACAGTGGTCCTACACTAAGCCACAGACACACAATCTCCCCATTGCATAAAAGATCACCAACAAGAGCCTGAGAGTATACAATACTTTACTAATGTTTTCACTAATCCTGCAGGCACACTGCTTGATCACAGCAAGGCATAAATTATGCAAAAAGCTCATGGAAGAACAGAGGGGGCTAAAATAATGGCCTTACACTAACAAGCTGCTATCATTTGCAGGATATACTAACTGGTTTTTTTGCTGAATGTAAGAAATTGCAACAAAGCAAGAGCACAACAGCACCAGTACCAACAAGACATACTAAATGGCTTTTTGCTGGCCGCAGGAAAGAAGAACAGGAGCATGCCAATGCAGATCAATAACTGCAGCAAAACAAGAGCATAGCAGCAGCTGAAGAAACTCTCACAAAGATACTGCAATTAGGAAACACCGGTCCACTGCTTTCTGTATAAAAGAAGGACTGGAGTCTATTGGTGCATCATAATGGAACTCAATTACCCACCACAGTACTCACCAGCATCACAAAGCAGATACCTGCCCAATGCTTGATCAACATACTACATCACAACCATTCAATCAGCCAACTCAACATCAACACAAGAAAGTTACACAAATCTTTGCCAAATCAGGAAAAGACACCATCACAAAGCATCAATCTCAGCAAGTAAACCAACTAATACACCAAGAGCAGAACAAAAACAACCAAAGCAACATCAATCACTCTTCTCAGAACCAAAGGACCGAAGTCACCTCTAAATCCTGCAATGCCACAAGGATAGGAGCCAACTCGAGCTGGACCAGGCTATTGCTGCCGTTGCAATGTATGGTATTAGCACTCTTAGTTCTCATTCTATTGCAACTACAGCAATCACCATGGTCCTCCTCACTTCCTCTCAAGAATAACTCCCAAAAAATACAGCATTCAACCAGTCTCTTATTGAACAAAAGCCACAACACATATGCACCTCAGCAAAATCAACAACTCCATCACAGCAGAAGCAGTAATCCACTCAGTAATCTCAAAACAAGAAACATGACATACACAGATACACAACAACAGCAGCAACACCTAGCTAACATACAACAGCATAGAAGCAATAGCCCATACAAACATATGCCAACTCAGTAGCAACTCCATGCCATAGAAATAAAGTCAATACACCATCAGCAGAAACATCACTCATGTAGGAACAACAAAAGAAGATAAGGATGTCAGCAAGAAGATAGAGGTTTCAGCAAGCACAGGAGGATACATCAACTGTACACACTCTCATCACACTTGGGCATCCTCAAAAGCAACATTCAACAACAACCTCATCATCCAGGTCTGGACCAGCCAACAACATAGAGAACATCAAATGCATCCACAGACCAAAAGGCAGACTCAAAAGAAGACATAGGAATCAACAAGCACAGAAGGACGCATCAACTACATACATCTTCCTCACACTTGATCATCATCAGAATCAACAACTCCAACACTCAGCAGCAGGCTCAACACTCAACACACAATAGTCGCAGCACCAAAAGCAGCAGCCTTGAAACAGCCCAGCCAACAGCACAATCAATACAACTGTGCAACCACAAGATACACACTGATAGCCATCTGCAACTTGGCTTTCCTTGTTCCAGAGGTCAAAGCAAAATGGAAGATAGTGCATCCTAACATCATAGAATTTTGTCAGAGATATATAAAAGGGAATAATTCCCTCATCCATTTGGACACAATAGAAACATATGTACTCTTTTGTATAGCTGACCTAGGAAACATGCACATTGTTTTTGTACCTACGACTGCCTACTACAAAATAGGCAGTTGTCACATCAACATAGGTCTAACTTCTTACTACTACCTAGGTACTATTAGTCAACACTTTAGGATGACTACAAGTACATTGTATTTTCTTTTGGGAGGTAAGATTTATGTCCCCCTCCACTCTTGTATTTTACTTCTATCAATAAAAATTATATTTAACCAAAAAAAAAAGTGAAGAAAAAACCAAAGAGAAGAAAATCCGGTCTAGAGTGAGAAGCTCCGGCAATAGAGAGAGAGAGGCGTCGAGAGCGATAAGCTCATTGCGAACAGCGATGGCCACGTCGGTCGGCGCGACACCGGCTAGCGAACCTTCACCTTCAACCTCCTGATGCAATATTAAACACGGAAACAAGAAAACAAAAGATAGAAGCAAGACGCTCTACGAATTATCAAGACAACAAGTAGGAATTAGTCTACTTACCTTCTCGATGAAATCAAGGAGTAGCTATACTATACGAACGACCCTCAAGATAGCGATGATCTTGCAAATTGTTCGATCAAACAAGGAAACAAGTTCAATCTTGAATCACACCAAAATTGGACAAGTTAAGGTCACACGTTTGGAAGGACAAAGGCTTGGCCGAAATTTCTTTGTAAATTTAATGTAAGGTGCTGAAAATAATGTAGTCTTTAGGCTTATATAGAATGAGCCTTTACCTAAATCAAATAGGAAAAGAATAACTAGTTAACCTAAATCAACTAGGAAACAAATAACGAACAAAAAGGCCATAATTTGGCTAAGCTTAAGAACTAGTCACGCAAGACTCCAAAACAAGTAAGAAATAATGTCTTCCATAACTACACAATAATCTCAACACAGTAACAAACATCACACGCCAAACGCTTGGCTCTTCTTCACCATCAAATGTGCTTCATGAAGCTCTTTAGCTTGACTTCTCGTGAATAGTCATGAAGGTTTAAACGTGGTTTAAACGTATCATGATCAGTTTGACCTGCATCATCCTCCCCTTCTTGGGAAGATTTCATCCTCGAAAGCGAACCTTCTTCATCTTTCAAAGAAACACAAGGAGTCAAGTCAGTGACATTGAACGTCTTAAAAACAGCACAATCATCAGGCAGATCTATGACATAAGCATTATTATTGATCTTATGCAACACTTGAAATGGTCCATCTCCTCGCGGAGCCAACTTCCCTTTCCTCTGGTTCGGAAATCTTTCCTTTCGGAAGTGCACCCAAACCCAGTCACCTCTCTTTAAATCCAGCTTTTTCCTTCCTTTATTCTTCTTGACCGCTACCTTTTCATAAGCATCCACCAAAGTTTTCCTTACCTTAGCATGCAATTCGAGCAACGCTGCTGCCCGGTTTTCTCCATCAATGCTAATAACTGCATCTCTCGGCAAAGGAACAAGATCAAGTGGTATCAAAGAATTAAAACCATAAACACATTCAAATGGAGTAATGCTAGTCATGCGATGAACAGTTCTATTATATGCAAACTCTATAATAGGTAATCGGTCAGCCCAAGTGCTGGACTTTCCTTTAGTCGAAGCTCGAAGAAGAGCTCCCAAGGTGCGATTAACAACCTCAGTTTGACTCAGTCTGTGGATGATGTGATGTAGAAAACAATAGTTTGGTGCCAAGAGCACCCCACAAACACTTCCAAAAGTGACTAAACAACTTAGCATCCCTATCACTAACAATAGTTCGAGGCACACCATGCAACTTTAACACATAAGCAATGAACAATGGCGATAGAGAGAGACGGTCGGGGCGATAGAGAGAGAAACAAGCGCGATAACACTGAGGACTTCATCGCCATCAATGGCATCGCCGGCCGGCGAAATCCCGACGGGCCGGCCACCCCTAAACACTCCTCTAACCTCAGATACTCCCTCATCCACATCCAACCACTAGATTACTCCAAAATCCTAAAACTATCAACCTTGAAAAATGCAGTAGCGATGAATCCTAATTGAAAAATTGAATCAATCCCCTTCAAGAAAGCGACTATCAGCATGGACAACCCATTGTCAAATACATAGAAGTAGAGGTGACTCGCATGAATATTATAGAAGGTCTACAGTACGCGGTTGTGGGCAAGTTCTCCTATGGCTGGCCGGATATACAGGAATTGAGAAGAATCATCCCAATACAATGTGGCATAGAGGTGAATGCAACATCGGCTTCTTCAGAGACAAACATGTTCTTATCAGACTATCGCTATAGGAGGATTTTCTCAAAATTACCTCAAAGAACACATACTATCTCAAAGCCAAGGACGGGTATGAAGATCAGATGAGACAACTAATTTGTGATGCAAAATTCAAGGTTGGAGAGGAAACATCAATGGCAATGGTGTGGATTTCCTTCCCATACTTACTCCCCACATACTTTGTAAAGGAACGTCTCTTCTCTCTTGCTTCGGCAGTAGGTAAGCCATTGCACCTTGACTTAGCCACAATAAACAAGACGAGACCTAGTTGTGCGAGAGCAAAGGTACTGGTAGACTTGTTAGCAGAATTGCCCAAAAAAGTTAGGCTCGACATTGAAAATGAGGCAACAGGGGAAATTAGAACGGTTGGGTTAAAATACAATACGACTACATTACCAAATACTGTAAAGAATGCAAACTACAAGGGCATGACATGATAGAATGTTGGAAGCTACACCCAGAGATCATTGATACAGATATGGCAGTATAGCAAAAGGCTAAGGAGCAAAGGAAATTACAAGGAAAAGCTACTCAGCAAAGGCAGGAAACAACTCCATTAATGATACTATCAAGTGGTAAAGTTGTAGGCAATAATGGCCGTCAATGGAAGGACGTCAAAGACAATCGAATGCAAAGCAAAGCAAATTCCACAACTGGGAAGAAAAAAGCATCAGCCAAACAGGACACTCAGCAGCTCCAAGTTGCTAACATGTTTGAAGCACTCAACCAAGACAATGCCAAAAATAAGGAGACAAATAAGGAAGAAGAGTATGCAATAGACGCCTCGGAAGCAATTCCCACAGCATTGACAGTCGCATGAAATTTTACACCAGGAGACTCAATGTTGAACCTCAGTTTAGGCAATTCCAACTCTGAAGCCACCAACAACAAAGACAAGACAGTGAGCATGCCAGATCATTTAAAAGAACAAGCAGGAAACTCATCAACAGCTCAAACAATAACAGGTTCAACCATGACAAACACTAAGACACCAAGCTCTATCAGCAAGCACTTAGAAAGGGATCCTAGTCCAATCCTCTGCAGACATTCTAGCAGGAGTACACAAATGAGTACCAAAGAAGGCAACAAACTGGATCAAGAGTTCAGTAGTTATAAAGGAAATCAAAAGCTTCTATCCAGGGGAACAATTGCACAAACAGCAATTCAAACAGACTTGATTGTCACAACAGCACCAACAGCCACAACAAAAATCAGCACAAAGGAATCAAAAGCAAGCAACAGTCAGCTGAATAAAATAACACAGGCAGTAACAATAGCACCTGATGCAACAACAGCAAACAATAGCAGCACAAAAGAGAGGGAAAAGGAATCCACCTCACAATGGATCCAAAAAAGCTTCTATAGTAGTGCTGCGAGCACAAACAGCACACAACAACAATTCACAAAGGAAACATACAACAACAGTGTCCAACACTCCCCCAACAGGGCAGGAATCCCAAATACCACATCACAGGCTCACAATTGGTGAACAATAACAGCAAACAAAACAAAAATAAACCTGCTGAAGAACAGTTGACACCAACAGAAATAGAAAGACAGTCTGAGCAAATCACAGGGAAGTTATGGGCAGATCAAATAGAGGAAGGCTCTAAAGATGGAGAAATTCCTGAAGGAATACAAAGTGAGGAAGAAGGTAGAACCTTGGAAGAAGAACTCCAGAACAACAGGCTACTGACTTTGTTGAAAAAATGCAAACAAAGATCAAGAAGCCCTTAAATGAAGCAAGGAGCAATCACAGCTGCAAATAAAGGATTAGCTGCTCATCATCCAAGTACCAGGAAAGCCATAATAATAGATCAAGTGCAATCAATCATCAGGCCGAGGCACCTCTCAATAGCAGTAGCAGTCAGTAATCTAGAAAAAGAAATGCAGCACACTGACAAAGACATGGAAGAAGAAGACCTGGCTCCGAACATCAGAAACATAGCTAAGCAGGAGATCTCTCTCCAACTCAAACCAAGAAAATGAAAGCCAGCATGAATCCTCAGATGAAACAAAGCGAGGTGAACAGCAGCTCTTGAAAAACACAACCAAGAAGAGCACTAACCTATCTCAACAAAACACAATGAATGCCATCATTTGAAACATCAGATCAGTCAACAATATGCAAGCTTTTGAAAGACTGATCACTTTTCAGAACAAACATCATTTTGAATTCATTGGCATCATGGAGCCAAAGCAACAACTCAAGAAAATGGAACAATACAGAAGAAGAATTGGTTTTTCACAAGCCATTGCCAATGTCTCCAACAAAATCTGGGCCTTCGTTGATGATGCATATGAAATCACTATACTGTCAGACACAATGCAACAACTCACTTTGAAGCTACTTCACACAGATACAAAATTGGAACTTACCCTCACAGTAGTGTATGCCAAATGCACCTCCATAGAAAGAATAGAATTGTGGGATACACTGTATGACTTGGCTCAGAACATAAAAATACCTTGGATAGTGGGGGAGACTTCAATTCATCTGTGATCAAGAGGAGAAATATGGTGGACTTCCTGTGCCTTTCAATGAAGTAGATGACTTCAATCATTGCATCAGCATCTGCGGCCTCACAAATTTGGGATTCAAAGGAAGCATCTTCACTTGGTGGAATGGAAGAGCAGATGAGGAATGCATCTTCAAAAGACTAGATAGATGCTTAGCAAATCAAAGCTTCCAGCAAGCCTTTCCAGCAATTGAAATAACACACCTTCCTAAAATTGGCTCGGATCACAACCCACTTCTCCTGCAATTGAATAAGGAATCAAAAACAATCAGAAAGCCTTTTAGATTCCTTAATTTTTGGACTAAGCAGGAAACCTTTGAAGTAGTAGTAAGAGAAAATTGGTAGGCAGATTTTTAAGGGGATCATTTCATTCTCTTCAATCACAAGCTCAAAAAGCTAAAAAGTGCTTTAACACTCTGGAGCAAAGCAACATATGGAGACATCTTTCAAATATAGCAAGTATAGAAGAAGTGGTCCTAGTACATAAAAAACAATTTGAAGAAAGTCCAACTGCCCAAAACAGGGAAAGACTGCAAAAGGTGCAAGCCCAAATGATCAGGTACCTATCTATTGAAGAACAATTCTGGAAGCAAAAAGCAGGAATGGCTTGGTTCAAAAATGGGGACAGAAACACCAAATTCTTCCATAATCTAGTAAATGGCAGAAGGAAAAGGCTTCGGTTAAGAAGAATTCAAGACAGTGCAGGCAACTGGATTGAGGAAGAGGAACAGATAGTGGATGAAGCCATCAACTTCTTCAAGGAATAATTCACAGAAAGAAACACCCCCACTAATTTCAGAATTCTAGAACACATGCAGCAAGTGATTGACTCACAACAAAATGCAGAGCTGATCAAAATCCCAACAAAAGAGGAAACCAAGCAAGCAGTTTTTAGTCTAAATGGGAACAGTGCAGGAGGGCCAGATGGTTACACGGGTCTATTCTATCAAACATGTTGGGGAATCAAAGGGGATGACATTCAAATCATGGTTGACATTCAAAAAATGCGTAACTCACACAAATTTGGTACTGATACCTACGAAAAAGGAGATAGAGACATTCTCTGACTTGCGACCCATAAGCCTTAGTACCTTCGTCAACAAGATCTTCTCCAGAATCTTGCATGAAAGGATGCTGAGCATACTTCCTACTCTCATCTCCCAAGAACAAGCAGGATTTGTGAAAGACAGAACTATAGTGGAAAATGTCCTATTGGTACAGGAAATCATCACTAACATAGGACAAAGAACAAGAGCAGGGCCAAACGTCGTCATCAAGTTAGACATGACCAAGGCATTTGACGGATTGTCCTGGATATTCATGACCAAAGTCTTAAGGAAAATGGGCTTCAATGAAGTCTTCATTGGCATAATCTTTGACATCATGGGCAACAACTGGTATTCAATTCTAGTTAATGGTCAGCCATATGGTTTTTTCAAATCGACAAGGGGAGTCAAACAAGGAGACCCACTATCTCCAACACTGTTTCTCATTGCTGCAGAAGCCCTTTCAAAAGGACTGAATGCACTCCATCATAATCCTTATTTCAGAGGCTTTGGAATGCCCAGAAAGAGTCCAAAAATCAATCATCTGGCTTATGAAGATGATATGATTATCTTTACATCCTCAGATGCCACCTCTTTACTGCTGATAATGGAAGTTCTAAGTGCATATGAAGCAGCTTCAGGTCAACTGGTCAACAAGAGTAAATCTGCTATCTTTTTGCATCACTCAGCCAATACTGAAGTAGTCTAAAAAGTTGAAAGAATTACAGGCATTGGAAGACAGGACCTTCCATTCACTTATCTGGGCTGCCCAATGTACTACTCCAGGAAAAAGATCATATACTATCAGAACATACTAATAAGGTACAGGACAGACTCCAATCCTTGAATGGCAAATTGCTCTCAATTGGAGGCAGAGCTATTCTGATCAAGCACGTTTTGCAAAGCATGCCAGTGCACTTGTTATCAGTAGTAAATCCTCCAAAGCAAGTAATCAACAATCTCCATGAGCTCTTTGCACAATTCTTTTGGAGTAGCACAGTTGGAGGAAACAGCAGACACTGGTCGTCAAGGAATAACTTATGTATCCCTTGTGAAGAAGGAGGTGCAGGGTTCAGATCTCTACATGACATGCCCAAGGCACTCTTTTGTAAACTATGGTGGAATTTCATAACTAAACCTAGTCTCTGGAGTGCATACATGTGTCAAAAATACTGTAAAACACTAAATGCAGTAATTGTTCCTTGGAAAAGAGGATCACAAACCTGGAAGAAAATGCTAGAATGCAGAGAAATCATAGAACACCAAATTGGCTGGAAAATCAAAATGGGATCATCACTGTTTTGGTATGATAATTGGACCAGGTTGGGAGCATTATATTTCATAGTGCCAACAAACTTTCCAATTGATAAATCAATTCAAAATGTGAACAATGTCCTGCAAAATGATCACTAGAACATGCAACAATTGTCAGAAGCTTTGCCACAAGAAATGATGGAACACATAACAACTTCAGTACGACCACCAATCATGGAAGACACTCTAGACATTCCATTTTGGATGTTACAAAATCAAGGTCAATTCACAGTCAAAACAGCTTGGGAATATCTCAGAAGAAGGGAAGATCCAAAAAGAGCATACAGGATGATCTGGGTTAAAGGGCTCCCTTTCAAGATTGCCTTCTTCATGTGGAGAGTCTGGAAGGCAAAACTGCCATTAGATGATCTTTTGAAAAGATGGGGATATCATTTGCCCTCCAAATGCTGGTGCTGCACTGAACCAAAAGAGAAAACCATGACACACCTCTTCTTCACCTCCACCACTGCTGCCAAGGTATGGAAGTATTTTCTACAAAGAGCAGGAATAGCACTTGATGGACTGACATTCCAACAAGCAATAACAAAATGCTGGACAGCACAAACAGTCAACAGAATCAAAGCAGTGCTGCAGGCTCTTCCCT
Source organism: Nicotiana obtusifolia (assembly GCA_002018475.1). Classification (NCBI taxonomy): domain Eukaryota; kingdom Viridiplantae; phylum Streptophyta; class Magnoliopsida; order Solanales; family Solanaceae; genus Nicotiana; species Nicotiana obtusifolia. The sequence goes on from MCJB01048118.1 coordinate 53,590, forward strand.
CTTGCATTATATGGGAGCTCTGGAAAAGAAGAAATAGTTACAAGCATGGAGAACCAATCACAACAGGCAGAGTCATATATCAAATCTCCACAGCACTACAAGCACTAGTCAAAACCAGAAAACTAGGAATCAATGTTCCTCACAAATGGTGCGACTTCCTACACATGCTGGAAAGCTACACCCCAAAAATAAACTTCAGCAAAGTTTTGCGGGAATTGCCAAAGCCTGGATGGGTAAAGATCAACACAGATGGAGCATCAAAAGGAAACCTTGGAAGAAGCTCAATTGGATTCTGTGTGAGAAATGAAACAGGGGATTTAATATATGCACTACGCACATAAATCACAGAAGGAACAAACACAGTAGTAGAAGCAACAGCCATCAAAGAAGCACTAAAATACTGCAAATCACAAGGTCTATGGCTACAAATAGATTCCATGCTACTGAACAACATCATAAAGGGCAACTAGAAACCACCATGGTGCATAGTTGATCAAACAGAAGAAATCCTCCAATTAAAAGAATCACTCACACTAATAGGAACTCATATTTATAGGGAAGGGAACAAGCTGGCAGATCACCTAGCAAATCATGCACTGGAAGTGGGAAGAATAGAGTGCCAACACTTCAGTCAAGTGGACATAGTAGCTAGAAGAATCTTGAATGCAGACAAATCACAATGTCCTTACTTAAGAGTGAAAATAGAAACATGACAAGTTACATACTATGTCAGAGTTCTTTCGGACGGGAAACAAACAAAGAGCACAAAAAAGATCAAAGAAAAATGAAAATCTGGATTAATAGCAGAATGATCACACTTTCAGTTTCAACTAATAATTACAGTTGGCTTTTGTATGCTGGTTGGATGAAGAATAGGCTGGAAACAGCCTCTTGGTTCCATGAAATGAAGGCTCCATTTTTGCAGGAGAACTGGTTGGATGCCTCTTGTAAAGGAATGCCCTCTACACAAGATGATAAACTGCAGCAACCTCAGCCAATATTGCAGAGATTTTGCAGAAACATTGACAGTAAAAGAAAACAAGAGCAGCTAAATAGGACCAGAAACATCAGAGACAACAGTGGAGAAACAACTCAGCAACAACTGCAAAATTCAGTGTAACACCAGTCAACCAAACAGATGCAACAAGGGAAGCATAGCAGATATAGCACAAGGCCACAACAAACTAAATTGCATCACTCCCATTCTCCCTGTTCTCTCATAACTTCACTGATTCTTTTACAGGAACACTGGCACCCAAAATGGATTGTTAAAGAAATAGAAGTCTGCAGAGATAACAAAAGCAAAGGGCAGAGGCACCAACAATCTTCAAGGCATTAACTGCTGCAGGAATACTGTGTTTCAACATCAATTCCGAACACACTCGAAGCAGAAGCAGAAATGACAACAGATCCAACCAAGGACAGTGGGAATGGGAGACAAATTGTCAGGAGAAACAAGCAGTCCCTAGCCCCCAAAGCAGCAGAATAGACTTACAGAACAATACATCTCAAACAGGAATCACAAAATGCAAAGATCATCCATCTCAGTAACAGAAGCAGTGGAAATAGATACAATGGTCATCAATGCAGTAGAAGCAGCAAGAACTCCAGCAATTATTGTCCTCTAGCCAGAACACAGCTCACAAGCAAAAGTAGCACCAACAGAACATAATGGTTTTCTGAGCAGCAGCAAAATATGGAAACAATGCAACAATCTTTTTCTATCAGTACCAATATCAACAACAATTGGAATGCCAACAACTATCATAACAGTAACAGTGACAATATCAGTGGCACCATCAGCAACATCAGAGCCATCATTAGATGCAACTGTCCATATAGGTTCAGGTTATTGGCGCAATTGCATTGTGTGGTATTAGCACCTCCAGTGCTCTGTCTAACGTAATTGCATCAATCACCATGTTCCTATACCAACAATAATTCTCTCTGGATCACCACAATCCCCAAACATAAACACCCCAAGATCCCAGGCACTTCTCATTAGGATCAACACTGGATCAACTCTACTTTGCAGTACCAGAAGCAACAGGAATATCAGCAGTAGCTTTATCAGCAAGGGCAGCAACAGTGCAAACAACATGATTTCCAAAATCAGATCTAGAGTCAGCACTAGAGTCAACAACTAAACTTACATTCAATCATCAAGCCATATTCTCATCAGGATATCCAGTCACTTTGATATAAATGCAGCAACAAACAGACACTCCAAATATCCCACACTGGCAAGCAACACCCTCAGCATCCTCATCACCTTCAAAACCAGTAGCTTATGCACCAGCAGACATCACAAGGACATCATTAGCAGCAGAAAAAACAACAAAGCAGTACCAGCAGCATTCTCAACACCAATCCCAGCAATGTTTACATCAGCAATAGCAATCAGCAACATCACAGCACACAGAAGCACCTTCAAAGAAACAGCAGAAGTAACAACATAAAGCAGCTACATCAACAATAAACTCAATTGCAACAGCATAAATGCAAGCAGCAGAACCAAGAACAAGTACCAACGGCAGCAGGAAGAGCAGAAAGTTAAACCACCAAGTCAACACCAGCACAAAGGAAGCACAATTGATATAAAGCACATCAGCAGCCTGAGAGACAGCAGCAGATTGCACAAGCAGCAGGACACATTCTACCAAACTCCCATTTTCATCAGAGAATACCATTGTCACCCTTTTACTAAATGGCTTACTCTTGATAAGTATCTTCAACTGTGTCAAAACAAAGGGGAAAAGTACTTTTCTATGCCATATGACATACTTCTCAGAGAACTCAAATCTTTTGCCAAAAGTAGTTTCAATGGGACAAGAAATCTACTTTTCACTCAATTAGTAGAATTAGGAACATATGTATTTTTTTTACAGTCGACCTAGATTTACTTCTCATTGATTTAGTACATATGACTATCTATCAATATTATAAGATAGATAGTCATTACATCATTATAGGTCTGACACGCCCTAGCCATTTAGATACATTTGATCACCAAATGTGGATGATCAAACATGCACACCATCTAAGCACTCACTATTACCTAGGTACTTTTAGTCAACGCTTTAGGAAGATAAGGTACATATACTTTTTTGGGGAGGTAAGGTTCATGTCCCCCTCCATTCCTGTAATATTTTGCTAATTAATAAAATCTACATTTACCAAAAAAAAAAAGAACAAAGAAGCAACATGTTGTGCATCATCATATTTTTTTACAAGGAATCAAATGAGCCATCATAGAAAACCTATCAACAACCACATAAATACTATCATGACCACCCCTAGATCGCGACAGCCCCATCATAAAATCCATTGAAATCTCTACCCAAGGACTAGTAGGAATGGGTAAGGGAGTATACAAACCATGATTATTAGACCTAGACTTAGCTCTTTTACACATAAAACACGCTCTACATATTCTCTCGACATCTCGCCTCATCTTAGGCCAATGGAACTGTTCCCCTAATATAGCTAAAGTCTTGTTTACCCCAAAGTGTCCCATCAAACCCCCACATAACGCCTCACGCACTAGCAACTCTCGTCATGAGGACTCGGGTATACAAACTCTCCCCTTTTTAAAAAGGTACCCATCGTGCCACTAATACTTCTCAATCCGCTGCCCACTAGTTATGGCATCACATCACACATACTCTTATGGTTAGGGTCATGCTCATACATAGACTTAATACTCTCAAAACCCATCAACCTAGATGCTTACGTGATAGCCAAAGCAAACTTCCTAGATAGTGTGTCAGCTACTACATTCTCCTTTCCCTTCTTGTGATGAATCACGTAAGGGAAACTATCAATGAACTCAACCCACTTGGCATGTCATTTATTTAGTTTCTCTTGACCCCTAAGATGTTTGAGTGACTCGTGATTGCTCCTAATTACGAATTCCTTAGGCCATAGGTAATGTTGCCAATGAGCTAAAGCTCTCACGAGGGCATACAACTCTTTGTCGTACGTAGAGTAACTCAAGGTATCCCCCTTAAACTTCTCGCTAAAATAGGCAATAGGCTTCCCATCTTGCATAAGAACACCTATAATTCCCACCCTCGAGGCATCACACTCAATTTCAAATGCCTTACTAAAATCAGGTAATTGTAACAACGGGGCAGAACTAAGCCTACGTTTTAACACTTGGAAGGAACCCTCTTGCGGCTCCCCCCACACAAAAGGCGTGTCTTTTCTCACCAACTCCGTGAGTGGTGCTGCTATAGTGCTAAAGTCTTTAACAAAGCGCCTGTAAAACTAGCTAGTCCATGGAAACTTCTAACATGTGAAACAGTAGTAGGAGTAGGCCAGTCTCTAATAGCTTCTACCTTAGATTCATCTACTTCAACACCATTAACAGTTACAACAAATCCCAAAAATACAACTTTCTATACATAAAAGGCGTCTTCTAATTATCATATAAATTTTCGGCTCTTAATACTTCAAACACTTGCCTTAAGTGATTAACATGGTCATCTAAACTTCTTCTATAAATCAGGATATCATCAAAGTAGACAACCACAAACTTATTAAGAAACAGTTTAAGCACTTGATTCATTAATCGCATGAACGTACTAGGTGCGTTGGAGAGACCAAGGCATCACCAACCATTTATATAGACCAAACTTGGTGATGCAATATTAAACGCGAAAACAAGAAAAGAAAAGATAGAAGCAAGACGCTCTATGAATTATCAAGACAACAAATAGGAACTAGTCTACTTACCTTCTTGATGAAATCAAGGAGTACCTATACTATACGAACGACCCTCAAGATAACAATGATCTTGCAAATTGTTCGATCAAACAAGGAAACAAATTCGATTTTGAATCACACGAAAACTGGACAAGTTAAAGTCACACGTTTGGAAGCACAAAAGGCTTAGCCGAAATTTCTTTGTAAAATTAATGTAAGGTTCTGAAAATAATGTAGTCTTTAGGCTTATATAGAATGATCCTTTACCTAAGTCAAATAGCAAAAAATAACTAGTTAACCTAAATCAACTAGGAAAAAAATAACTAATAAAAAAGTCATAATTTGGCTAAGTTTAAAAAATAGTCACGCAGGACCAAAAAAGTAAGAATTAATTTCTTCCATAGCAACACAATAATACAACATAAACACAAATGTACATCATCCACAAATATTTCGTCCAACACAAGATGTGTAAACACTGCCTTTTCTTGTCTTATCCGACATGCTACCCGCTTCTTCCATCATTGCGCAATCATACATGAATGTAGCTTCTTCCAAGACATGAACGTAGCTTGATCAGGTTGGCCTACACCATTCTCCCCTTCTTGAGAAGATTTCGTCCTCGAAATCGAACGATCTTCATCTTTCAAAGCGGCACTACCTGCAACACAAGGAGCTAAGTCAGAAACGTTGAATGTCTTAGAAACACTATACTCACCAAGTAGATCTATAACGTAGGCATTATTATTGATCTCTTGCAACACATGGAATGGACCAGCTCCTCGCGGGGCAAACATGTCCACATATTCCTACAAAACATAATCAACAACACTAGGCAAGGGGTGAACGTTAGTAGAAACTTCATCATTAAAACTCAAGTAAACACCCTTATGAATTAGGCAAATTAAGAGTTTAGAACTATCATTACCTACCAAATACTCACCTGGTTGAAACATGGCACAAATATTACCTGGTAGGGTCGATGTGATAGTAGGGCTCACGGCTTCGGTTTTTGTCTCCATTGGAGCCTTAGCTCTAGCCGCCTCTTTCAGCTCCCGCATGCGCTAGTAATCATCAAGGGTTTAAGTATATAATTCTTGCTATCCAGCTTGGCCGTATAAGTATTGGCCTTTCTGTCATGATCAACACACCTATCAAACTGCAAAGACCTGCCGAATAGTAAATGGCACACCTGCATAGGCACTACATTGCACGAGATTTCATCTTGATAAGCTCGCACCTTGAACTTAATAAGTACCTGCTTTACCACCTTCAACTCACCACATTCGCATAACCACTGCAACCGATAGGGATGGAGATGTTTCATCGTAGGTATATCAAGTTGAGTCACTAATGTGTGGCTCACTACATTAGTGCAACTACTTGAATCAATTATAATCGAGCACACCTTTCCCTTCACCCTACATCTAACATGAAACAAGTTCTCACGCTGCACATCTCCTTCCTCCTTTACGCTCATAGTACTCAAGTTCCTACGCACCACTAAGAACATATTCACTCCCTCATCTTCCAACTCCTCTTCGCCGCACTCAACCAATTCCGTCCCCTTATCTTCCTCAATATCCTCTTCAGTTTCTTCTGCACACACAGTACCATCAATAAGAATTAACATGGTCATCCGTGTTGGACTTTCCTTAGCGAAATGTCCATAACGTTTGCTTTGTGACACTGAAAAGAAGTTGCATTAGGAGAATTGAGTTGAGTCTTAGAATTACCTCCGAACCCCTTAGGTTCAACCCTAGGTGCCGCGGCATGGGCTAGCTGCTTAGGCTCTTGGTTTTGGCTTGCCATAGGCTCTCGAGTTTCGCTTGCTCCCCCAGTGTTCGACATCTTCCACTCTTTGTTTTGACGTATGATAGTGGAATCGGAACCCCCTCTATATCGAGCTGCCCGACTTTCTTTAATCATCTTTTCGACTTCAATGGCAGCTAAGAACACATCATGAAGAGCAACAAACACATGTAGCCTCAACTGATTGGAGATATCATTATTCAACCCATTGTTGAATCGGTTGATAGCCTCATCTTCTTCTGCGTCTTCCATGTCAAGTGATAGACGAATCTTCTCAAAATCATCATAGTATTATTCCATGGACTTCAACCCTTGTTTCAAATCATACAACTTCCGTAACTGCTCTTGCTTGTGCCGTGGGTTTACATACTTATGGGTCATTATTTGCTTCAATTCCACCCAGGTTATGCGTGCGTGTTGGCTATGTCTAAGTCTGGATCTTTTCTTAGCCTCCCACAAAGCAGAAGCATAGGACTCGAAAGCAGCAATGGCATATGTAGCCTTCTTATCCTCAGTCAAATCTTTAATTTCAAATATCCGCTCAACTTGACGTTTTCATTCTAAAAATCTGTCAGGATCACTAGTACCCTTGAAGGCAGGGATAGTAACCTTGACGCTATTTAACCCACTATCTCGGACATGGTCTCGGCCCCCTCGGTTTGGTAAGATTGGTTGGAAGTCCTCATAATGCTTAGCATATTCATCAAACTCATACTCTAAGTTCCTTCCACCAAAACCTCTAAGCCTCCCTCTCGGAGCACGATCATAACCACGTCTTCCCATGTAGTCTTAGCCTCCATTCTGCTGCCCTACTCTTAGATTTTTTGGCCCCAAATCATCTTCTTCAATTCATCGAACTCGGTTTAATCATTCTCTGGGGCTGCTCTCATATCTCCGAGGGGTGCTAAGTTTCTTTGGGCGTGGTATGACACCCAAGGGAATCCTCGTGGTCCTGAAATTTTGAGCACCTCCGTCCCTCAGCTCGTTTTGGCGAGCTAACTCCACGAACTACTCGGGTCTAACGGTGGAACCGTCACTAATTCATTCTCCAGCATGCTTCTGATTGCTAAAGGATCTTTCAATATTCTCCACTCGAGCGCTAATTTCCCTTAATTCGGCCAAGAGGTCAGCCAAAGTAATGTTAGTCACAACCTTTTCTCCTTCTGTAGCCATGTACCTGCAAAAGAAACAAGACTAGAGAATATGTTAAGGATAGTCAAAAATACTCTCTCTCACTTTTTTGAGTGACTCTCGGGTGGACTCAAATTTTCGGGTAGGATTTCACACTTGTCTTCAAATTGGCTTCCTCTAATTGAATAAGTACCTTAGAAACCTTTCAAGTTCACAAGATCAATAATTTTCTTCGGGGTGAGTGAAATTATGTGACTCGATAGGCGGACAGCTTTTTAAGTGAGCACAAGAAACCAAGAATTATCTATAAAAGTGGAAATTCTGAGATTTAGCACGAGGTCATACAAGCTCAAAGATTAGTAATTACTTAAGCAGGAAATTAACTAAGAATTACTATATATAATTAATGCAATCAAAGAAGGAAATTCGAAATAGAAGAGATAAGAAAATTTTAGAAGCTTTCCCACTTTAGTTTGGACAAGACCAATCCTCTCTCTTCTTAGCCCTTAGGATTTTCGGCCCCCCTTCTCCTTTTCCAACAAAAATTCGCCGCTCCTCTCCTTGTCCAAATAGAATTTCACTCCTTGAAACTTGTCCCTTTTGGATTTTGAGTTGTTTCCTCCTTGGACTAGAATTAGGGTTTCCTATTCCTCCTCTTTCTCCTCCTAAATTTGGCCTCCCTTACACTTTTTAGGCCCTCTTCCACATTTTTCAACAATACTCTTTCAAGAAAAATAAATTAAAGTTCAAGAATTCAAGGCAATCTTGTTAAGAACATCTGAGGATTCAAGAACCTCTTCAAGAACAACGTAAAACTCTTCAAGAACTACAATTTTAACCCCAAGAACTTCAAGATTTTCGAGATTCAATCGTGCACCTTCAAGATTTCAACTAGAGTTTCAAGATTTCAAGATTATCAGTTTCTAACGATAAAGAACTTCAACATTTGGTTCAATAATGTTTCTTTATCATTTAATCTTGAAGACTTCAATCCCTAGACGATTTAATATACAGTCGCACAGGACCAAACAAGTAAGAATTAATGTCTTATATAGCAACACAATAATACAACATAAACACAAATGTACAACATCCATAAATATTTCGCCCAACACAAGATGTGTGAATGCTTGGCTCTTCTCCAAGGCTAACCAATGCCTTTTCTTGTCTTATCCGACATGCTACCCGCTTCTTCCATCATTACACAATCATAGCATGAATGTAGCTTCTTGCAAGACATGAACGTAGCTTGATCAGGTTGGCCTGCATCACTTGGTTTTGAATGCAGTTTTCCACTCATCACCTGGTTTCATACGATTTTGGTGGTAACCAGACCTAAGATCAATCTTTGAAAACACGCTTGAACCACATAACTCATCTAGCATGTCATCTAACCTAGGGATAGGATGATGATACTTTACCGTTATCTTGTTGATGGCTCGGCAATCAACACAAATCCTCCAGGTGCCGTTTGTCTTTGGAACCAAGATCACGGGTACGGCACACAGACTTAGACTCTCTCGAACTAGCCCCTCAGTCAATAGCTCATCCACTAGTCGTTGCAACTCCTTAGTATCCTGTGGATTGCTTCGATATGCGGGTTTGTTCGGAATTTATGACCCCAAAACAAAGTCAATTTGGTGTTCTATCCCCCTCAATGGAGGTAGTCCACTGGGCATCTCCTCGGGAAACATGTCCCTGTATTCCTACAAAACATCACTAACAACACTAGGCAAGGGGTGAACGTTAGTAGAAACTTCATCATTAGAGCTCAAACATATGCCAAGATCAAGCCAACTTTAAAGTTCAGTAAATAGAAGATACAGTTCAAAAGGCTGATGTTCAAACTGGTTTTGATCATGGATCAACATCAGGGAAAGGGACAATAGTGTCACAGTTAAAAGCAATCATTAGACCAAAGAACCTCAGCATTGCAACAACGGTAAGAAACTAAGAAGATCACAAAGAATAATCTCGCAAAGATGTATATGAAGAAACTACTGCCAGAACTTCCTCAATGTGGCTAAACAAGGAGATCTCTCTCCAACACAGATAGCCAAGGTGAAGTCAGCAACCGAAGGCAAGAAGAAGCAAAACAAAGACATCAACAATACCTCTGCATTAGGGGTCCAAAAAACAAGAGCTCTAACACACTCCAGCATCCTATAATGGATGCAATCATTTTGGAATATTCGATTAGTGAACACAATGAAAGCCTAAGAAAGGCTCATCACATTGCACAAGAAACATCATTTTGAATCCATAGGCATTATGGAACCAATGCAGCAAGCAAGAAAGATTGATATATATAGAAGGAATATAGGCTTCTCTCAAGTAGTGGCTAATGTCTCCAACAAAATCTGGGCTTTCATTGATGATCTATACGAAATCATAGTCCTGTATGACATGGTGCAGCAACTTACTCTGAAGCTCTTCCACACAGAAACACATGTGGAACTCATTCTCACACTAGTATATGCTAAGTGTGATTCAACAGAGAGAATAGAATTGTGGGACTCAATGTATGCTATGGCTCAAGACATGACAGTTCCATGGATGGTAGGGGGAGATTTCAATGTGATATGGGATGAAGAAGAAAAATTTGGAGGCCTACCTATACCCCATAATGAAGTAGATGACTTCGGACACTACATCAACACTTGCAACCTAACTGATTTGGGCTTTAAAGGCAGTATCTTCACCTAGTGGAATGGCAGAGCAGAACAAGCTTGCATTTTCAAAAGGTTAGATAGATGCCTAGCTAATACTTTCCCAAGGCTAGAGGTTACTCATCTATCTAAGATTGGGTCAGATCATAGTCCTCTTATATTAAAGTGTGACATTGAAGCAATGCCAATGAAGAAGCCATTCAAATTCTTCAACTTTTGGACAAAACATGACACCTTCAAGCAGTTGTGAGAGAGAATTGGCAAACAAATTTCCATGGTGAACTCTTCATACTCTTTAACTATAAAAAGCTCAAAATGCTGAAAAAGGCACTGTCACTTTGGAGTAAAGCAACATATGGGGACATATTTCAAAACATTGCAAGAATGGAGGAAGTGGTTTTGGTTCATAAGAAATAGTTTGAGGAAAGGCCAACTAAACAGAATAGGGAAAGATTACAAAGGGTACAAGCAAAGTTGATTACGCACCTAGCGATAGAAGAATAATTCTGGAAACAAAAGGTAAGCATGTCATGGTTCAAGAATGGAGACAGAAACACCAAATTCTTTCATGCTCAAGTAAATGGTCGAAGAAAAAGACTCCAGCTAAGGAGTATTCAAAACAGTTCTGGAAGATGGATTGAAGAAGAGGAATTAATTGCAGAAGAATCTATCAACTTCTATAAAGAATAGTTCACAGAAAATACAATTCCAACTGACTTCATCATATTGGACAAAATCCATCCTTTGATATACATGGAGCAAAATGCATAATTGATCAAGCAACCTACAATAGAATAAGTCAAGCATGCTGTCTTCTGCTTAAATGGGGAAAGTGCATGGGAGAAGATGGTTTCACAGGCTCCTTCTACCATGCATGCTGGGAGATCATTGGTGAACCCCTACACAACATAGTTAAAGCTTTCTTCTCAGGCAGGCAATTACCAAAATGTGTGACACACACAAATTTGGTACTACTCCCCAAAAGAGGGAGGTGGCAACATTCTCTGACATGGGGCCCATTAGCCTAAGCAACTTCATCAATAAAATCTTCTTAAGAGTCATTCATGAGAGGATGGTGGGAATACTGCCCACTATGATCTCTCAAGAACAAGCAGGCTTTGTGAAAGGAAGGACCATAGTTGAAAATGTTCTCCTAACGCAGGAAATCATCAATGACATTGGACTTTTTTTTTTTTTTGGTAAATAGGTCTTTTATTATCTTTAAATATCAAGATTTACAGAGACGGAGGGGGACATGAACCTTACCTCCCCAAAAAAATACAAGTACCTAGTTTTAATGAGGTTCTTCCTTTGATGTACAAAAAGTATAGAGTGTGTCCGACGTAGGTTGATGAAATGACTATCTATATTGGTATAATGATAGGTAGTCATATATACAAAAACAAGGTGAGATATGTCTAGGTCGACCTTGCTAATTACTTGCATTCCTAATCCTAATGTTAGAGTTGTCTTCCCTGATTTGCCCATGACCTTTTGTCGAAAAGTAGATACTGATTGGTGAGTGATGTGTGTATCCTTTGATTCTTTTTTATATTCCTTCCTTTTGGTTGCTCTGTGAAGCTGTTCCAGTTTTCTTGGCAGTGGATAGGTGTATGATATGTCCTTGTCTGTTTGAGAAGATTCTGCCTCTTTTGAATGTTGCTGTGATTTCTTTGATCCTTGCTGATGATTGCTGCCTCTCTATTCTTCCTCGTGCTCTTGTTCTGTGAATTGTGCCGTTGCTCTCCTGAGATGAACATGTGCCTTGTCTTGTAATTATTCCATTGATAGTTGTCCTGCAGTGGCTGATTTCTTCCATAATTGCTAATGATGCTGCCTTATATTCTCCCTTTTGTTGTTTCCCTGCTGACATATTTCCCAGTGGTGCTGTGCTGCTTCTGGCTGGTAGTTTTACATCTGGTGTGGCTCGTGAGAAACTGATGCATCAATATTTGCTGGGCTGCTTTTTGTTTATTAGAAATCCTGCTTGTGTTTATGTCCCTCTTGCTGCTTAGTTTCTGCTTGCTGGTTTGCTGAGCATTTTCCCTGTTTGTGTTGAGTTCCTTCTTTCTGCTGTGTTGTTTCTTGCTGCCTATTTTGTCCCTGTTGGTTCTTGAATTCCCAGATATGTTGGACTGCTTCATGATGTTCATTCTGATGGTGATGACGCTGATGGTTTTCTGACATTGTAATGTTTGTGTCCATGAGTGTTGATTTGCTTCTTGCTGATTTGTAAGATGTCTGTGGTTGCTAGCTTTGCTTCTGCCTGTGTTCTTTGTGGCCATTTTGTGTGTTTTGAGTTGGATTCTGAGTTGGATGTACTGTGTTTTCCTGTTGTATTGTCTGTGGATTGTTTTGTTTGTATAGGGGTAAGGTGATTGATGCAATTGCATTAGAATGAGCACCTGTGGTGCTAATACCACACAATGCAATTGCGCCAATAACCTTATCCTATGACGATAGTTGTTTGTGCTGTTGGAGGGGTCTTTGCTTCTGGTGTGTTTATGCTCTTTATGGATGTTTCTGCTGTTCTTCTTACTGCTGATATTGTGTTTCTTTTTTGCTGGCTTCTCGCTAGGGTTCTCTCTTTATTTCATGTTTTTTGTTGCCTTCAAACCATAGCTGTTGTGCTCTTGTTTCTTTCCTGTCAATTGGTGTTTCATTTGCTGTGTTTCAGCATCTCTGAATGTCTTTTTGCTGCCTTCTGAGATTGCCTATTTTTGCTGGATTTGTTTCTTCTCTTATCCATTTGATCATTCTTGCAGTGCTCTAACTTTGTGGTTTCTTGGTAGAAGAGTGTTTTCTGGTCTGCCTCTGTTGTCTTCTGGTTCTCAGCAGTCAACTGACTTCTATGTATGCTATGTGTTGGGGCAGCTGATCTTTGTCTCATGTTTCTCCTTTTGATTTGCAGTTGTATGATGTTTCAAATGTTCCCTCTGTTCTGTACAATCTGTTGGTGGGCTGCTTCTGTTGATTGCTGCCATTGGTGCTGTGAGCAGTCTGCTGAGTCCACTGCTGGTTGTTTGGTGTTCCATCTTTTCCTTTGGTATTTCAGAAGGTCCAGAGTGTTGCTGGTGGTGTTGTTCTGATGATGTCTATGTTGCTGCCTTTGATGCATCTGCTATTCTTGATGTGCTGTGGCTGGTATTTCATTTTGAGGTTGTTGCTGTGATTGAGCTGTTGTTCTCCACTGGTGCTTGCATTCCTCTGTTTCTGCTGTTCCTTGGTGACAGTGAATCTTTTGGTCTGCCTCTGCTGCTATTTGGTTCTCATAAATCAGTGTACTGTGTTTGCTGTGTGTTGAGGCAGCTGGTTCTTGTCTCCTATTGCTCCTACTGCTTTGTTGTTTTGCAATGCTTCGACTGTTGTTTATGCTCTGTTCAGTCTGCTGCTGCTGTTGCATTGATCTTATTTTCACCTTCTGTGTTTGTTGCTTTGTTTTGCATTGCATTCCTGAACTCCCAAGACCCTGCACATGAAGTAAACTAGTTAGAAAGAGCATTATCACTTTATCACTTTCACTCTCAAGTATGGGCATTGCGACATGTCTGCATTTAGGATTCTCCTGCCAATTGAGTCCAATTGGTTGAAATGATGACATTCAATTCTACCCATATTGAGTGCATAGTTAGCAATGTGATCAGCTAGCTTGTTTCCTTCCCTGTGTATATGTGAAACTACTAGTCCAAGAGAATTTTTGAACTGGAGGATTTCATCAATTTGCTCGACTATACACCGGGGGGGTTCCAGTTGCCATTGATAACATTGTTTAGAAGCATTGAATCTGTTTGTAGCAAAATGTTAGAGAAGTTTTGTGTGCTACAGTGTCTTAGTTCTTCTAGTATTGCTGTTGTTTCTACAAGAGTGTTTGTTCCTTGTATGCATTTTGTCCCAAGTGCATATATGAGATCTCCTGTTTCATTTCTCGCGCAAAACCCAATTGAACTTCTTCCTGGGTTTCCTCTTGAGACTCCATCCGTGTTGATCTTTACCCATCCTGGTAGAGGAAGTTCCCATGTGATCTTCTTGTAGCTTAGCCTTGGTATGTAATTCTCCAGCTTGTGTATGAGATCCCCCCATGTGTGAGGGGCCTTGATACCTGGCTTCCTTGTGTGTACCACATTTTGCACTGTTGTAGAAATTTGGTAGATTACCCTGCCTGTAGTGACTGTCTCTCCATGTTTGAGACTATTTCTCCTTTTCCAAAGTTCCCATATGATGCATGCTGGGAGTGCTTGCATTATTGGCTTTAGTCTATTAACTGTTGGAGCAGTCCAGCATTTTATTATGTCCTGACGGAAAGTTAATTCATCCACCGAGAATCCTGCTGCTTGCATGAAGTGTTTCCATACCCTGCTGGCAGTATTAGAAGTGTAAAAGAGATGTGTTATGGTCTCTTCCTTTGGTTCCATGCAACACCAGCACTTTGAAGGCAATTGGTATCCCCATCTTTTGAGAATATCATCCAGTGGTAATTTGGCTCTCCAGACTCTCCACATAAAGAAAGCAATTTTGAAGGGGAGTCCTTTTACCCAGATCGTCTCATATGCCACTTTTGGGTCTTCTCTCTTCCTCAGGTAGTCCCATGCTGATTTGACTGTGAACTGTCCTTGGTTCTGAAGCATCCAGTATGGGATGTCCATTGTGTTTTCTACTCTTGGTGCCTTAACTGTGAGCAAGATATGTTCTACCAGATCTTGGGGTAAGTGAGCTGAGAGTTGTTGAAGGTTCCAATTGCCATTTTGCACTGTTTCATTGACATTTTGCAGTGTTTTATCAATAGGATGATCTGGTGGTGTTATGTAGTATATCGCTCCAAGCCTAGTCCAGTTGTCGTACCAGAATAATGAGGATCCCATCTTTAGGTGCCAAGCGATTTGATGTTCTATAATCTCTCTGCTTTCAATCATTTTTTTCCATACTTGTGATCCTTTCCTCCATTGGACTGTTACTGCATTATGGTTTTTTGCAGTATTTTTGTGTCATGTAAGCACTCCATAGACTGGGCTTAGTTCTAAAATTCCACCATAATTTGCAGAAAAGGGCCTTTGACATGTCGTGCAGTGATCTAAATCCTGCTCCCCCTTCCCCCAGTGGTAGACACAAATTGTCCCATGATGACCAGTGTCTGCTGGTGCCTCCTACCGTGCTGCTCCAGAAAAATTAGGCAAACAATTTATGAATGTTGTTGATTACTTGTTTGGGAGGGTTCACTGCTGATAGAGGCGTATTGGAATGCTTTGCAGGACATGTTTGATCAGTATGGATCTTCCTCCTATGGAGAGTAGTTTCCCTTTCCAGGATTGCAATCTATCTTGAATCTTGCTCACAATGTCTTGATAGTAGATGATCTTCTTCCTTGAGTAGAAGATAGGACAGCCCAAATATGTGAAAAGGAAGTTTTGCCTTTCAATTCCTGTGATTCTTTCTGTCCTTTGAACAACCCCTATTGCTGCTAAATGATGCATATATATGGCCGACTTGCTCTTGTTTGTTAATTGTCCCAAAGCTGCTTCATATGCATTCAGTGTCTCCATGATCATTTGGAGTGAATCAGAATCTGCTGAGGAGAAGATGATCATGTCGTCAGCATATGCTAGGTGGTTAATCTAGGGCTTCTCCTTGGCAATCCAAAGACTTTGAAGCTGGCGCTTTGTTGCAGCGTATTTAGACCTCTTGATAATGCTTCTGCAGCAATGATGAAAAGAGTAGGAGACAGGGGGTCCCCTTGTTTGACGCCTCTTGTTGATTTGAAAAAACCACATGGTTGGCCGTTGACGAGAATTGAATACCAATTGTTGCCAAGTATGTCAATGATCATACCAATGAAGGTTTCGTCAAAGCCAATTTTCCTGAGGATTTTTGCTATGTAAAGCCAAGATATTCTGTCAAAAGCCTTTGTCATGTCTAGCTTGATGACCACATTTGGTCCTGCCTTTATTATTTTCCCAATATCAGTGATGATTTCTTGTGCCAGGATAACATTTTCCACTATTGTTCTGCCTCACACAAAACCAGCTTGCTCTTGTGAAATTAGAGAAGGAAGGATAGGCAGCAACCTTTCATGAATGATTCTTGAGAAAACCTTGTTAATGAAGTTCCTCAAACTTATCGGCCTCAGGTCCGAGAAGGTTTCTACTTCCTTTTTCTTTGGGATGAGTATAAGATTTGTGTGCATTATGCTCTTGGGGAGTGACCTGCCTGAGAAAAAAGCTGTGATCATATTTTGGATGTCATCCCCTATTGTTTCCCAGCATGACTGATAAAAGGCCCTGTGAAACCATCAGGTCCCCCTGCACTGTCCCTGTTTAGGCTAAAGATTGCTGCTTTTATTTCCTCTGTTGTTGGAATTCTGTTGAGTTCTTCATTCTGCTCAGGAGATATTATCTACTGGATATTTTCAAGGATGCTGAAGTCCGTGGGCGTGCTTTGTTCTGTGAATTGGTTCTTGTAGAAAGAGATGGCTTCTTCCATTATTTGCTCCTCTTCTTCTAGCCAGATACCCGAACTATTTTTGATTCTTTTGAGCTGTAACCTTCTCCTTCTTCCATTCATTTGAGTGTGGAAGAATTTGGTATTTCTATCTCCATCCTTGAACCACGACATCCCTGCTTTTTGCTTCCAAAACTGTTCCTCTATTGCTAGATGTCTCACTAGTTGTGCTTGCACTTTCTGCAACCTCTCCCTGTTTTGGGCAGTGGGTCTCTCTTCAAATTGCTTTTCGTGCACCAGCACGACTTCCTCCATGCTTGCTATGTTCTGGAAAATATCTCCAAAAGTTGCTCTGCTCCATGTAGTTAATGCTTTCTTGAGCTTTTTTAACTTGTAACTGAAGATGATGAAGGGGTCTCCTTGGAAATCTGCTTGCCAATTTTCATTGACCACTGCTTGAAAAGATTCATGCTTGGTCCAGAAATTTAGGAATTTGAATGGCTTTTTGATCTTTATTGGTTCCTGATCAAAGTGAATTAACATGGGACTATGATCCGATCCAATTTTGGTGAGATGAGTGACTTCAATCGTTGGGAAAGTTTGCTGCAGTGGTTGGTTTGCGAAGCATCTATCTAGCCTCTTGAAGATACACTCTTCATCTGCCCTTCCATTCCACCATGTGAAGATACTTCCTTTGAAGCCCAAATCTGTTAGGCAGCTGATGTTTATGAAGTGATTGAAGTCATCTACCTCATTGAAAGGTACTGGGAGGCCTCCAAACTTTTCTTCCTGATCGCTTATGACATTGAAGTCCCCTCCAACTAGCCATGGGCTGGTTTTTCTTTGTGATAGATCATATATTGAATCCCATAGTTCAATTCTTTCTTCAGGTGTGCACTTAGCATAGACTAAAGTGAGGATTAATCTTTCATTTGTCACTGAGTGTATTAGTTGCAATGTGAGTTGCTGAATTGTGTCTTCGAGCACAGTGACAATGTAGATGTCTTCCAGGAAAGCCCATATCTTGTTCGACACATTTGCAAATGCTTGTGCCATGCCAATTCTTCTCCTATAATGTTCAAGTTTCTTGAATTGTTGTTTTGGTTCCATGAGACCAATGAATTCAAATTGGTGCTTGTTGTTGAGTGTGATCAGTCTTTCGAAGGCTTGCATTGTTTTGACTGATCTTATGTTCCAAATAATTGCTTTCATTGTTTTTTGTTCAAAAAGGCAGAAGTTCCTTAGTGAAGTATCAGCTTTGAGGCAGAAACACTGTTTTCTTTTGATTGCTTCTTTTGTTGGTTCCCTTTTCCGGTTAGTTTCATTGCTTGGACTGGTGATATGTCCCCTTGCCTTGCTATATTTTTGATGTTCTGTGAGCTGTCTTCTTCATCCAAATCCTTTCCTGTGTTGTCTTCAAAATTATTCTTGATGTTAGATGATGCTGACTTTGTTCTGGGCTTGAAAATTGCCTGCAGCTGAGCTCTTAGAGACCCTGATTTTATGCTTATGTCCTGGTCTATGATTGACAAATGTTGGTTTTTCTGGAACTGTTGTTTCACATTTTCATTGTTATCATTTTCCTCTTCTTGCATTCCATCCGGAAGTTCCCCATCTTCTGAGCTTTCCTCCAATTGTTCAGACCATAGCCTCCCTGTGATATGTTTTAGATGTGTTACTGATCCTGCTTCTATCTGATTCATTTCTTCTGTCCTGTCTTTGATCAATGTACCATTCTTTTGTTTAATAGTAGTGTTGTCTGGTATGGTTGAGGGTGGTTGTTGTGTGCTATTGGGTGACTGTGGGCTTGGACCTTGTTGTTGTGAGTTGCTGGGATCGTTCAACTTTTGTAAAACCTTTCCTTGACCCATAGAGAAGTGGAGTCCCTTATCCTTTCCTCTGTGCTACTTTCAGGGGCCTCATTTGATATTTTTCTGTTGCTTGATATCTCTTTTCTGTTGCTGAATTCTGCTGATTCCAAGAGAGATTGAGGCATTGTTGTTTTTTGCTGAGATTGTTTGGTTTTCTGTGCTGGTTGTCCATCTGAAGAGTTGTGATGCTCTTTTTTGTTGCTGAGGTTTTTCAGCTGGTGAGCTTCCTCTTTGGTCTCACTTGCAAGTGTCTGTTCAGTTGTTGTCTTCGGAGTTGGCTGGTTTCCTGCAGTTTCAATACTGTTGCATTCCATTTCCGAACTTCCTGTGTCTGTGAGATGTGGTTCCTTTGTTGGTTCTGTATTATCAGGTTTTGTGTCTGTTGTGTGCTATGTTCCTTCTGCAAAAGTGGCTGTTTCATTGTCATTTTCTTGGGCAAGAGCTTCAAAATTATTGGCAATCAGTATCTGCTGAGACTCCCTTTCAAGAGTGTGATTCTGCTTTGGAGCTTTGGTGCGAGTGTCCTTGTTGTATTTCCTATTATCTTTGACTTCTTTCCATTGAGGGCTAATGCTGCCTACTACCTTGCCACTCGACAGAATCATCATCGGATGCTCTTTAATTGCTAACTCTTTTCCTTTTGCTTTCCTGAGTTCTGCCGGTCCTTGTTCTTCAGCATTGTTTGCAGCCAAAATTTCCGGATGAGCCTTCCAGCATTCAAACATTTCATGTCCTTGAATTTTACATTGTTTACAGTATTTTGGGAGGTAATCGTACTGTATTTTGACCCATTCAGTCCTGATTTCCCCTGTTACTTCATTTTCAATATCTAACCTGACTTGTTTGGGCAAATCTGCCAAAAGGTCCACCAGCACTTTTACCCTTGCACAACTGGGCCTCGTCTTGTTTATTGTTGCTAGGTCAAGATGAACTGGTTTCCCCACTGCTGAGGCTAATGAGAACAAACATTCTTTCACAAAGTATGTAGGTAACAAATGTGGGAAAGAAATCCACGCCATTGCCATTGGGGTTTCTTCACCCATTTTGAATTTTGTGTCATATATTTGCTGCCTCATCTGATATTCATACCCGTCCTTAGCTTTCAAGTAGTAGGTGCTTTTGGAGGTTATTTTGATAAAGTCCTCCCACAGCGATAATCTGATAAGAACTAGTTTGTCTCTGAAGAAGCCAACGTTGCACTCGCCTTTGATTCTGCACTGTGTTGGAATGATTCTCCTCAATTCCTGTATCTCCGGCCACCCATAGGAGAATTTTCCCAGTACCGCATACTGTAGACCTTCGATGATATTCATGCGCGTCACCTCTGTTTCCGTGTATTTATCGATTGGTTGTCCATGCATGTAGATTGGTCTTCTGAGAGGGATGGGATCGATTTTTTGGTTAGGGTTTGCAGAGTTTGGACAATTTAGGGTTGTTGGTTTTAGAATTTTGGTGTAATCTAGTGGTTGGGGTGTGATTATAGGTGTGTTTGTGACTGGGTGGGTGTTCGTCGAGGGCTGGCCAGCCGGATTATCATCGGCCGGCGACGCCATTTGCGTCTGTGTGTAGCTTGCGAAGAAGACGGGGTTTTCTCTCTCTTATCGCCTCCGCTTCTCTCTTCCATATACAATTGGTATTGCTATTCAATTCTAGGTTGAAGTTGTTTCCTGAAAAATTAAAGTCGAGATCGTCTGGACCTTTTGAAATAGTGAGTGTGACACCATACGGGGCTATAGACTGGCTAGGTTTAGTGACTGGGGCGGACTTCTATTCTATACCTGTCTCCTTCTGTTACTATTATATAACCTCTTCGAAGCAAGAGCGCCAAATTCCGAGAGGACGTTCTTGGTTAATGGGCAAGGAATCAAGCGTTATTGGGGTGGTGACGTGGATTGTCACAAGTCCTCAATTGCACTGAAGGATGCTTGAGGAGTGGTATTGTAGTTCCGCGACGTTAAATTAAGCGCCTCTTAGGAGGCAACCCAAGCGTCTTATTTTGCTTTCATATTTTACTAATTTTGACCTTTAGTTTTTGTATTTTTGATTTTTTTTTAGGAGTTCCTTAATCTTGTTTTATTTTGTAAAAGTTAATCCTTGTATGTTTATTCAAAAAAAAAGTTTCAAGTATGGGAAAATAGAGTGGATGCGTCACATCCCCCTTAGCACCCAAAAATTTGAAACAAAACTGCACAAGGCAGTGAACTACGGCCATCGTGACCAAGGTCGCCTCCCATCAAAATTTTGGGAACCAAGGCAGACGCGTCGTGTCCCCTTCAACATGCACAGGTAAATGTTTTGTTTAAACACCTTAAACGCCCATCTCTCCCATTCTTGCCTCTCCCTCTCAGAATAAACACCACCCTCACCGCAACTCCCCTCCATCGCACCACCATTGCCTTTAACTCCAACACAATCAGGTATGTTCGACTTCTCTCTCTTCCCTCCTCTTCTCTATCTCATTGGTAGCAGCAGCATACTCCCACCCCCAAATTCCCCTAGGTTAGGTTCCACCAATTTGAATTCCACACATGAACTTAAGAGCAGACTTTGAAAATTTTTGAGGCTCTAGCTTGCTTCCACTGTTGGTTGTTGATGTTTGAGAGATGATAAACTAACATTCCCTTCATCTCGCTAATTTTGGGAGGGGATTTGAATTGCCCAACTGTTAGAATAAACTGGGCAAAATTGATGCATTCTACTTGTTCGACAAAATTCCTGAGAGGTAAATTTAGGCGTCGGCGAAGTCTGAGTAACCAAGCGATACTAGTATATGCTACTGAATAAGTGTGGGCTCGTTTGAGTGATTGTGTACGGCCGTGTTAGAGTGTAGGAGCTATGGGTGCTCACCACTCTTTCACCTTTCGTTTTGAGGCATCTGATGGTCATTAAGCTTCTGAGAAACCAAGTTCCAGCTGAATTAAATGCAATCAAATTGCTTAACTTCTTGTATTGTGATGTACATTGTTCCTGCAGTTGCATTATGTGTACACTATGCATAGTGGTATATTTTGAGAATAAGTGTAGGGTTGTGAGTCATAAAGCTGAGTAAGTTGTGGTTGTATGTGTGAGCAACACTCGAATCAATCTTTTGTTGTGCACACTGATGTCTATAAGTGCATTGCTCACTCGTGTACTACCAGATAATTGACTCCTGTTAAAAGCCATGGGTTATGTTTGAATGAAGTACGGAATAGCATAAGCGTGCATATGATTGGAAGTGCACACTTTTGCACAGCTACTTTACATTTGACTCAATGTTTTGAGAACTAAATATTAACCTCTTTGTTTTACAGGTACATAGGTTCGCAATGGCGGCAATGAGCAAAATGTCCAAGCAACAAGAAAGAGATAATGACAAGCCATCAGCCAAATAGCCTACCGGAAAGGCAATAGGTGCAACAAACTCACAGAAAACAAGAAAGTGGACTGAAAATGCAAAGGAACAGCCGACTAGGCAATTACTTTATGAGTCGGAGAAAGAAGAAGAGGAACCATTGGTGAGGAGGAATGTAAAAAGGGGTACCACAAAAACATCACAAAGACTACCAAGTAAGGGGATAGAGTTCGGAGAACCTGTGTCGAACCAGACCAAATCCACAAAGCAAGTTGTCCAAAAGATAAAGGGAAGCAAAAGGCTACCTCAGAATCTGAGTCTGAGTATGATTCGGACTATGAGCTCACAAATGTCAACATGAGCGATGAAAATGAGGGTGAACCAGTTGACCGAGCTACTTGGGAGAAGAATTTTGTGAGTGAAAATGCATTCCGGTCTTATGAGAACATTCTGGATTCAAAGAAATATATTCCAAAAAAGTCAATCAACATTGGAGAACTGAAGAAAAATTACCTAGATCTTCTAAAATCAATTCGAGAGGTGCAAGGATGGTGACCTATCTTGAAGGGCCACAGCAAGGCCAACCTTACTATTGTCAGAGAGCTTATGCCAATTGGCGTCATTCGCGGGGCAGCATTGTGAAATTACGAGGGGTGGATATCGATGTCTCAGTTGAGGCTCTGAACGGATTCTTAGGAGTGCCACACACACCAACGGAGAGGTATGACTCTATATGTAAAGAGCCTAATTACTCACATGTTCAGTTCGTCCTATGCCCTACCAGGAAAGATGCAAATTGGAAGCATGGAAATATAGAGTACCA
This sequence comes from Nicotiana obtusifolia, assembly GCA_002018475.1. Lineage (NCBI taxonomy): Eukaryota > Viridiplantae > Streptophyta > Magnoliopsida > Solanales > Solanaceae > Nicotiana > Nicotiana obtusifolia. Next base: position 76,369 of record MCJB01048118.1, read on the forward strand.
TTCTCTGGCCAAAGAGTTCATGAGCGTATTAGCATGTGTGGTGCTGAATTTCATATGCAATCGCCTGATACCATGCCAACACAAAAGTCATGTCCCTCGATACAAAGCACTAGTATTGTATGCTTTATTGGAGGGGATCCCGCTCAACTTAGGAGCCATCATGCACGACCAAATGCAGCGCATCAGGATGAACTACAAATGGAGGTTGTTCTATGAAAATACCTTATCGGATTACTTGACAGAGATGGGAGTGCTATGGGACAAGGAGAATTATGACATCAAGGCTAAAGCTCCAGGACCATATGATGTTACTAATATACTGGAGCCGAACAAGGGGAGGGCTTCTAAGTTCACTATTCAACAATTGTTTGAGCAGATGAGAGCTGATATGCAAGAGAAAGGTCTGAATTGATCGCGACTCGTGTGAAGTTGAGTGCCACTAGAGGTGAGTTGATTTAGACTCGTGCAGATCTTAGTCGAGTCCAGACTAAGCAGGCTACAATGATGAGGGAGGTATCGCTACTCCTCCGTACTTTGGTCCAATGTACAGATATAGATATTTCACAGTTGCTTGCACCATCCACTTCTGCTCCTCATGTAGTCCCGGGGTCTCCATCCACCATACATACTAATACCACCGTGTCGCATGCTACAGACTCAGCTCTACCTGGTGATGATAGGACTGTGACTGAGCCCCCTATTTGTGAGGATTTTATTGCTATGCTAGAGGGTTCCATGATAGATGTCGTGGACGCTTCGAGTACTCACTCGGTCGTTGCCACTACTTCCGTCCTGGCTTTCCAAACCACTGCTTCTGATGCTCCTCCACAGACCACGGAGGAGCCCTCCACATCAACCTGATGGAGTTTCTTCTCACCCTACTCTACTTTATTTTTGTGCTTTGAGGACAGCGCACGGTTCTAAGTGTAGGGTGGGGGTTATTCATTTTTTTTTTTTGTGGATGAATGTACTTATCTATTACAATCTTTGTTGCTTTTGATACTTTTGAGGCTGTAATATTCACTGAATTAATAGTTAGTAATTCATCTATAAATAGTAACTCTCAGTCTCTTGTTGTTTCTATTTGTAGTAAGTAGCTTTATAATAGTTGGTAGGAAAAAAAAGAGATTCTCTCGAGGGATTAAGGTCCTTGGAAAAATACAAAAAGATTTTTATTTGATTCTTGGAAATAGTGTTAGTATTAGAAAATTGACAGAAAAATAAAGAAAAGCACAAAATTATTTTATTTGCTTTGAGTAGTTAGCTTAAGTTTAATCTACTAGGCTATCCCTCTTGGTTTTTCTTTGGCCATCGGTTCATTTTCAAAAGAATGCATTTTTGAACTGGGTATTATTTTTTATTTTTAGAGTAGTGTAGGATATAAAGACTCAGATTGGATTCAGCACATCTAGTGACTTGTTTGATACCAACAGAGTTAGACTTGGGCATGTGGATTATAACTTTCTACATGAGTTTTTGAGAATAAATTGTGCCTTGAAGAGTAGAATAGTTTTTTTTGTGACGCTTAGGCTTATTTTCTTGACTCCTATGCTAACTGTTGTGCCTTGTGCATTAGAATTGTGGCTTAACTCTGTACTTGGTTTGATTGAGAGTTAGAGTGTAGCCATCCTAATTGAATCAAGTGCTATAGTGTGGTGAGATTTTTTTTTGTAGTTCTATGTAGTACATTTGTGTCTAGAACTTGCCCTGCATGTGAGTTGAAGGGAAATCCTAGGTTCTGCTCGGTTTGAAATATGATTTTAGGCCTTCTTTGATCCTTTTTGAGTTATAATGCTACCACAAATAAAGTCATTCCTAGTTAACCCTTTTGAGCCTGTAGACCTTTTATTTGGCACCCATAGTATGAGCCTATATCCTTTTGTTCTTAATTGAAACTTTTGATCCTTACCTTTTAAAGTACTTTAATTGTGAAGTAAGCGCTAAAAGAAGTAAGGAGGGGATTTAGGTGGCTTTTGACTGGAACCAATGAAAGGGAGAGAGGTACACTTATTTTGTAAAATAATACACCACTAGCAAAAATTAAATAAAAACGAAAAAGAAAAAGAAAAGAATAGTCGGAAAAAAAAAGAGAAGAAAAATATGGAAAAAATAAAGAAGAAAAAAAAATATAGATGAAGAAATTATTGTCTTGTCTTGCTATTGGGCTATAAATTAAGTAGTGCTTAAAGAAAAAGAAAATATTTTGGGTGTGATGTTGTTTGTGATGTTTGAAGTTGGGTTGAAGAAAGTCGCGCATAAAGTGATTACTTGACGAGTTAAAGTGCTTAGGAGGGTTAACCACTATTTTCTATATGTATCCTACCTGTTCCTTAGCCCACGTTACAACCACGATAAAGTCCTAATTGATTTTAGACTGAGCAGGCCTACATTATTAAAGATCAAAACAAGCAAGCCTATGGTACCTTTTGTACGCATGTGAACTTCTTTGAGAGAGTGAGTGATTTCTTCCATTGTTTGAAGTTCTTAAATTATATTCAAGTTTTATTTGAGTGTGTGGACTATCTCTCTTTGATTGTGGTGAGGAAACATATATCATGATGGATAGGTAACTTTATTAGGCTCATCAGTCAGAGTAAGTAAGTTGGCCTGAAAGTGGTTATGCTAGGGAGTCAGTTTCTGAGGTTGAGATGTCCCGGATTTGCTATTTGATTATTTTGAACTATTCAATATTATATTTGGCATGTTTTGAACATGGGGAGGTGAGTAAATAATGTATATGCAAAGGGATAATTGTTGGTATCAACCAAAGCCATTGGTACTTGAGCTTAATTGAAAAGGGTGGCTTGATAGCGATAAGCTTAATTTTGTTCGATCTATTGTAGGTTGATTTTACTTTGCTCGAGGACAAACAAAGGTTTAAGTGTGGGGTGGTGATGTCGGACATTATTTTATATTTTTTAATATTACTTTACCCATATTTTAATCGCTTTTTGGTGCTATTTGGTATTAAAAATGGCCAACATGTGTTAACTATTAATTTTATGACTAATTAAGTTGTGTGTGATGATTTAGGATGTTTGGAGTGCAAAAATATGAAGAAAAGATGCTCCAGCTATAGGAGAAGGGTTATTTGGAGCACCTTTAGCAGTGATGTCGGAAGAAGGCATCCACCTTAGCATCTGCACCTGGGTGCAGCAAGGATGAGGGAACAGAGGATGGGCGCGAAGCATCCACCTCAGCATCCGATGCTGAGAAGTTCAAGCTGAGGCAGACGCGAAGCATCCAACTCAGCATCAATCCCTGAAGCTGATTCGGAATAGGAAAAGAAGAACTTTGGCCCACGACTTTTATACGCAATATATAAGACAAAAACGCCTCTTTTATGTCATCTAACATACTAGGATGAAGAGAAAAGCCATCATGGAGTTTGGAAACCATAGAATTCGTCTTGAGTTCTTATTTTTCCCTTCTTTTCTTGATTTTTATGTATTCTCGAAAATTGTTTGAGATTGCTACCATGACTATGCATTGCTAAACTCGTTTATTCTAGGGTTATGATTTTACATGAATATTGATATTCGAAGATTGATTTGATGATTTAATTTGTCATATAGGGTTGTTTATTCATATCCTAAGCCTAATTATTTTACTACCTAGTTAATAGTGAAATATCATATATGAATCTTGAGTTGAACTTGAAAGAGGTAATTCTTGATTGCAGTAGGATTGAATAGAGCGTGATCTTGAATCTAGTCATTGGGGAATTGACTTGCGAATACGGACAGAAAAATACCTATTTGCCGTTCTTGGCCAATTGAGCAAGAAATTGTTAATGTGCTCTTTTTATCTCTAATCTCATAGGAATATAGGGTTTAGAATAAATTGAATAGACGAGTAGAAGTTGTCAAATATCTACTAGTATTACTATCCTTGCAAGTTAATAACCCAGATAAATTAATCAGTCGAATCGATTGATTCAACAGGATTGTTAGCCTGCCATAACCCTGGAATATTAATTCCATTGAATAAAAATCTTCATGATAAGTTTGCTAGTTAATTAATTCTTCTTTTACATTCTAACTTTAGTTAGTAGAATTAATCAAACAAAAATTACCTTGAAATTTTCCTTGACTCGATAAATTAGAACTTGCTTGATTTAGTTGATAAATGATCACAAGTCTTCGTGAGAATGATAGTTTACTCACTCTTTATTTACTTGATTGACAGCGCATACTTGCATGTGCGATTTAGGGCAACAAAGTGTATTAGTGATAATAATATTGTAAGTTAATAATTACATTAGCTTATAATTTATTTTTTAAATTGATAATCACACTAGCTAGATACATGTTTCAAGAAAATATCCTTAAGAAATTTGTTAGTCATGATTTGATTAATTGCGGATTTATTATATAATTATAATAAGTATTATGTAATAATATTCATAGATATTATTTATTTACGGAGGGACTTAACGACAGAGTCCCTCGGCACAGTGGAGATTATGGCTGGCCAGTGGTCCAGTCCGGTCACGGATCGAAAAAATTTTCCTGTTCCGGTCCGGTCCGATACCGGAGGTGCGCAAAAACCGAACCAAACCGATCTTTTTCGGTCCGGTCCGTCGGTTGTAAATGATGCAGCCGGACCGTGATCAGCACCGGCTACCGGTAGATCGGTTTTTCCGGTCCGGTCCGGCCGACTTTCTATTTTTTTTAATTTATCTTTTATTTAACTTTGTAAATAAATATTTAATATGTTTCAAAGTTAAAACATAGAATTAAAAAACTTATAATAATATTCTTTCAAACTTTGAATTAGTTTCAAAGTTTATAATTAGATTCAAACATTGAAATTTGAATCAATTAGAAACTAGTAATTAATTGTAGTATTTTTGCGCAAGGAATAAATTTAAAAAATAAAAAATAAGAAGACATAAAC
>MCJB01048119.1:0-23701 GCA_002018475.1 Nicotiana obtusifolia
GATCCATTAAAATAAAATCCCGTGGCGGCGTGCCACCCGATCCATAAAAATCAAATCCCATGGCGGCGTGCCACCCGATCCATTAAAATCAAATCTCGTGGCGGCGTGCCACCCGATCCATTAAAATCAAATTTCGTGGCGGCGTGCCACCCAATCCATAAAAAAAAATCATTTGAAAAACATCAATAAATTTTCAAAACTGAGTTCAAATAATGATTCAAATCAGTGACAAATACCCCTGAAGGGTTTACATAACCAGCACGAAGCCCAAATATGATTTCAGTAAACAGTGATAAATACCCCTGAAGGGTTCACATAACCGGCAAGAAGCCCCAAATATGGCAAGCAGCCCAAATCATGATGATATCAAACAGGTTTCAATCAAATATGTAGTAAAATCATAAATCGGGATGGACAAAGCCCCAATCCCCCGTAGTAAACGACCCCATGCTCATCATCGAGCATGTGCCTCAACTCAATATAGCATTCCGATGTGCAAATCCGGGATTTCAAACCCTCAGAACATCATTTACAAACATTACTCACCTCAAACCGGCTAAATCCTTAGCCCACGATGCCTTTGCCCTTCAAATTGGCCTTCACGTGCGTCAAATCTATCCAATTTCAGAACAAGTACGTCATAATATGTTGAAGGAACAAAACCCAAGCAAAAACAATCAAAATACCAAGAAATCCCGAAATTAGCAAAACCCGAGCCCCGGGCCCACTTCTCGAAGTTCAAAAATTTTCACATCAACGGGTTCCTTATCTCCCCACGAGTTCGTACATATCAAAAGTTCTCAAATCCGGCCCCAAATGGTCCTCCAAATACCCAATTAAAATTTCAAAATCTCAAGCCCTATTTCATCCATTTTTAGCAAGACATCAATGATTTTCTAGGTGGATTTCACAATATAAACGAGTTTTAGGTCCAAAATTCTTACCTCCAATCGATTCTCCTCGAATCCCTCGTTAATTTCCTTCAAGAACCTCCAAAAATGGCCAACTATGGGTGAAAATATACCCAAAATCGCGGAGAAAATAAGGCTTAAACCATTCTGCCCAGGCTTCATGGAGTTGTACTTGCGCTGTGCAGGTTGTACATCCTCTTATCATTATTCCCTTGCTGTACACCTTCTATTAAAATGCTCATAACTCCTTGTGGAAATATCCAAATGAGCAACGGTTTGAATATTTAGAAACTAGACTCGAAGATCTTTCATTTGATAGGTTGTACACTACATAACTCTTTATATATTCCGAGATATGAGCTTCTAAAGTGCATCAAGAAATTCTGTCAAAACTGCTCCACCATCCAACTTCGATCAATCATCAAGTTCTCATAGAATATCCAAATCATGAATGGTTTAACTTTCTGGAAACTAGATTCAAAGGGCTATAACTCTCTTGTTTTGCAATTTTTCTGATTCCTTATAGATTGCAATATATGAGCTTCCAAACGGGACTACACGCACCAGTTTTTTTCGGGGCAATTTTCTGCAAATTTTTTCATCTTTAGAAATAGTCCGTTTAACCACCCAAAACTCACCCGAGCCATTCGGGACCCCATCCGGATATACCAACAAGTCCTAAAACATATTATGGACTTATTCGAGGCCTTAAATCACATCCAACAATGTTAAAAACACGAATCATACCCCAATTCAAGCCTAATGAAACTAATAAATTCTAACTTCTACATTCGATGCCGAAACCTATCAAATCGAGTCCGATTGACCTCAAATTTTGCACACAAGTCATAAATGACATAACGGACGTATGAACTTTTTCAAAACTGGATTCCGACCCCGATATCAAAAATTCAACCCCTCGGTCAAACTTTCCAAAAATCTTCTATTTTCCAACTTTCGCCAAAATGCGTTGAATTGTCCTACGGACTTCCAATTTCAAATCCGGACATACGCCTAAGTCCGAAATCACCATTCCGACCCTCGGATCAAAATCTTGCCTAACAACCGGAAATCGCCAAATTACTAACTCCACCAATTCAAGCTTAATTCTACACGGGACCTCCAAAACCAATTTCGATCACACTCCTAAGTCATAAATCATCTTCCAAAACTAATCGAATTGTCGGAATTCACATTTGAGCCCTCTAACTCATAAGTCAACATCCGGTTGACTTTTTACAACTTAAACCTTCTTGAAAGAGACTAAGTTTCTCATTTCTTACCAAATCTACTCCGAACGCAAACCATTCAACATGATTACATAAAATACGGATAGCGAAGCATAATAAAGCAGAAACGGGGAGAACGGAGCGGTAACTCACGAGACGACTAGCTGGGTCGTCACCACAGTCCAGACAATAAACACTGGTTATGGCAGCATAACCGGTGGTCCTCAAGAACCCGTTTTAGCTTGGAGAGCATGTTGAAGGGTTAAAAAGAGGACCATGGTTTAGGGTTTGCTTGATAGGACTGTAGCTTGACAGGGCTGATGTCTCTTTAAAACCTTCCCTGTAGCTCAGTTAATGTGATTCGGTCCGAAAATGGTAATTGGTTCTTTGATAATTTTGATAACAAATTAATAAAATTCTTTCAAGATGTTTTTTATAATGATATTAGTAGTCACAATAAGATAATTGCTTTTGTGCTGTGGTTTATGTCTAAATATGTTGATAGTTATATTTCCATGCTAGAAAGAGATTATAAACTCAATAATCGTGAAATTACTAGAGCTGTATTTCCCGCACAAATATCTTTCAGAATGGGAGAAAAGGATAAAGTAATTTCTTATGTTGCATTTTCAAAATTGTTTGATGATGGTACTGGAGCTAAAGTAATTTAATCTCGTTACATAGATCTAAGCCTTTTTGTGTGCATACACTAATAAGCTTTCCATAGGTATAGCTATTATAATCTATAAATTGATTTTATATTGTATCAATCAATGGTTCTAAGGTTGAGACAAAAGAGCCAGGAAGTTCACAGTCCAGGCAATAAACCCTGGTTATGGCAGCATAACTGGTGGTCCTCAAGAACCCGTTTTAGCCAGGTAAGCGTGTTGAAGGGTTAAAAAGAGGACCGTGGGTTAGGGTTTGCTTGACAGGACTGTAGCTTGACAGGGCTGGTGTCTCTGTAATACCTTCCCTGTAGCTCCGTTGAAGCGATCTGGTTTGAAAATGGTAATTGGTTCTTCAATAATTTTGATAAGAAATTAATACAATTCTTTCAAGATGATTTTTATAATGATATTAGTAGTACAATAAGATAATTACTTTTGTGCCATGGTTTATGTCTAAATTGTTGATGGTTATATTTTCATGCTAGAAAGAGATTATAAACTCAATAGTGGTGAAATTACTAGATCTATATTTTCCCCACAATTATCTTTTCAAATGGGAGAAAAGGATAAAGTAATTTATTATACTGCATTCAAAATTATTTGATGATGATACTAGCAAAAATTACTGCTAGAAATTTGAATATTATGCTCACACAGAATAATTATACTAATATATATATATATATTAGTATTCTGCGTGAACAGATAGTTTCAATTAATGAAAGACTGGACAGATTAATAATAGAAGTCCAGAAAATATCTAGAAAGGATACTACAAAAGGCAAAGCGCAAATTGCTACTGCAAGTATCCAACCACCTCCAGAGGTCAAAGACTTTAAAGCGAAGAGTCTCGAAGACCTAGAGAAATTATTAGATAAAACATTTGAAGAATTTAAAATTAGTCCTTTAAATTTAGAGTACTTACCTGATGAAGATAGAAAAGTAAAACTCTCCTATGAGATTAATAAAATTTCAGAAATGTTTGCTCGAAAACCGATTCGAAGGATGTTTAATTATCCTAAGCCAACTCCTCAAGATGTACGCATAGAGAAAACTGATGCTACTCATTATTCCAGAATTATAGTGACACAGAAATCTATGACTAGAACTTAGATGGTTTTAATCGTCAGATTTATACCCAAAGACATAGAATGCTTATGTATAGCACTATCTGCAAGGTTAATAAGAATTCTGAAAAAACCATTGCTGAAAAGATAGTGTCAAGTTTTAGTGGCCAATTAAAAGGCTAGTGGGACAATTATTTAACGAAAAAGCAGCGCGGAGAAATAATGGGAGCTGTAAAAATAAAAGATAATTAGAATTTTCAGAACGCTGTATATTCCTTGGTTCTTAATATTATAGAACATTTCTCATAAAGATGGTCAGACAATAGTGAGACCTTAAGGACCATGCTCCAAAATCTTAGATGTAATAAGTTGAAAAATTTTAGATGGCACATGGATGTTTTCTTATCCAGGGTAATGGGATTACCGGAGTGTAATATCACTCTCTAGAATTCCAAATTTAATGATGGGCTCCCAACGCTCTTCGCTGAATGAGTTAGAAAAAATTTTCGAGGAACTGCAATGAGTATAGATTATAATAGCTATACCTATAGAAAGCTTATTAGCGTATGCACACAAGAAGGCTTAGCTCTATGTAAAGATATTAAGTTAAGCCAGGAATCAAGAAACATCGTCTTAATGAAAGACAACAGTTAGGAGAATTCTACGAACAATTCGCCACAGACATTACTAAGAATAAAAAGTCTCATAGACATAAGAAAGACCCGAAAGAACCTTATAGGTATAAAAAGATGAAAAGATGATCTTCTGATAAGAGATATGAGAAGAAGGATAAGAGAAGAAAAGCATATAAGCATAGAAAGTATTTTATAAGATCCCATATGCCTAATGCATGCTACAAATATGGCAGAGTAGGCCATTATGCTAGAGATATTAAGGTCAAGGATAATGGACAGTCCAGCCTGGATTTTAAGAGTTTATGTACTCAATGGGTAAATATATCTCCCAAAATTATTGCATTAAAAAAAGATAATATCTTTTTTGATGGCATATCAACAATGTATTTTTTCATAGAATTCTCTATTCCATGGATTATGAAATGGGATGTAGAAGTTAGTCAAACCAGGAAAGGATTCCCATGCTTAAACAGAGTTTTTTATATGAAATTCTGAAGCAAATTACTTCAACCAGACCAAACAGGAAAAATTCATGGTCAAGAGATTATTGAAGAAATTAAAAAGAAGATTGTAGCTTATAGCACACAAGAAAAGACAACCACTGTGAAATAAAAGATTAAGTCCATTCCAGCAAGTTACTAGATGACTTCAAATGAAAAAAGGAGCTATCTCTATAAGGGAAATTATTGCTTCCTATTTGAAGAAATAAAAAGAGATCTAGTACGAAATTTCGAAGTTGAAATGTCAGATGATGTTTCAATGGCTTCAATAGGAAACACTACAGATGAAAAAACCTGTTTGGCAGGAGAAGCCCAAGAAAGCCAATAAGAACAGGTCAATTTAGATTAAATTGAAGAATTCCTGAAGAAAAAAAAGGAAGAGTGAAAGAATCTTCCGTCAGAAATGATAAAGGAAAAGGTAAAGCCTGAAAAAAGACGGTGAAGGCCCCACCATGAATAATTGGGGTAATACAGCCGAAAAACTTTAATAAAGTATATTACCCCACCATGAGAGGTTGTCAGGAATGTACTTTTATAAAATAATTTGTCTGTTTCTCTTTTAGCTTTTTCTTTGTCGGCCATGATGTAATTATTTTATCGGCCATTTTACTGTTTAGTTTTTGTTTGTTTTTAGTCCGATCTATTATATAAGGATGTCAATTCGTTAGAAAGAGGCAGGCTTTTCTAAAGACAGACTTTAGGAACTCTCTCTCTCTATCTCTCTCTTTGTAAAAACATCTTCTCTTTCTCTAGTTAATATTGGAAATAAAATTAAAAAAAGCCACTTGGCCACAACCTCGGCAGTCTCAGGTATTTTTTAATTTTAGTTTTTTAATATTTATTCTATTATTCATTTAGCCTAAATGATAGGCTAAATACTGAAGTGTTGAACTTATGCATACTAGACTATTCTTAAGCATGGTTTAGTATTGATTTTATACTATAGTACTGATTTATACTATATCACCCGACGGTTCTAAGGTTGAGACTAATGAGACCAGGCAGTTATTCTGTGGATCAGGTTGCACGCTGCAGCAGGCCTTATTGGCTTTGTTTAGTGCTTGGGCAGGATCCGCTCCTCCGGAGTATGACATACCAGCAGTGATCGCAGGCACAATGATATATATACACGTGCTTTGGTGAGGGGCATTGTTGCCAGGCACCCGTACGGACAGAAAGCTTGATATGTGGAGTGTGAGAGCATACGGCGATATCACCATGAAATCATTCATTTGGCGTGCATACTTGGCATGTAGGCATAGAGATGTATCATACCTCATGTTAGTTGTAACTGACATGTTTTTATTAGTGTTAGGCTTTAATTGTTATACTTGAAAGCATGTCTAAATCCCTGTAATATGAACGAGATGATCATGATAATTCCTTAAGTTACTTATTTCTATTGTCATCATTATATTTGTGTTGTTTTTGTATTGGTTTCTAACTATCTTCTTCTGAGCTCATCACTGCTTTCAGCCCAAGGTTAGTACTTTTACTTATTGAGTACATGGTGTCGGTTGTACTCATACTACACTCTGTACTTCGTGTGTAGATCTTGGTACATCTGGACATAGCGATTGCTAGATCCGTGTTGGTACCAGTATTTGGAGACTTCGAGGTAGCTGATACGGCATCAGCTAACCTTGAATCTCTTTTCTTTATTTTCCCTTATTACTATTCTATTGTTCAAAGAGTTTTAGTAAGGATTTGTTTTGTATTTTGATACTCAGTAATGCTCATGAACTCGTTAACACCGGATATTGGGGACGGTTGTATCGGTATTGTTAGTGTTTTTATTAGATAATTATGATATTTTCGCTGTTAAGTTTAATTAACCATGTTTAATCAAATGCTTAGTTGTTATGTGACTATTGGCTTGCCTGACAATTAGTGTTAGACGCTGTCGCGGCTCCGGTGGGAGTTGGGTCGTGAGACATGATAACATCAAGTTCCATCATTTCCAATTCATTCAAATCAGCAAAAGTGTGGTGATCAGGAATCCTAATGTCACAACTTTGATATACCCACATAACTACCACAGTCTCGCCCTCGGGCATGAACACTTTAAGCGATCGTTGTAAAAATTCACGCTCATTTCCACATTTACTCGCAATAAATGGGGAAATGTATGATAAGTTGGAACCTGGATCTATCAAAGCATGCATATTAATGGAGAATGAAGGTACTATACCTATAACCACATCTGGTGGTGACTCTACGTTTTGCCGTCCTGATAGTGCATAAATGTGGTTCTGTTGCACGCCTGAGCTAGTCACTCCACCTTTGCCTCTACCTCATCCTATCGACGGTTGCATACCTTTCTCACGAGGATGTGCTGTCCATGACGAGGCTGCTGTTGATCCCCTTTGGCGGTATCATGCCACCCATATTTTTCAATGGGCGAAAGTGCATGATGTGGTTAGGATTCCCACAAAAATAACACAAGTCTAAACCCTGGTAGCAATGCGCAAAATGATTCTTATCACATCGGCCACAATGTGGTACCGCGGGCCTCATCGTACTAGGGTCTCCAACATATTGTTAGCTATTTCCTCGGGTATTTTGACCCTGATCGAAATATGTGATCCAGTCACGACGCTGACCCTAGAATTATGACATCGCACTAGCCACCAGATGAAATGGATGCCGAGGAAACGAAGGTCTAAACTCAACTCGTGACTAACTCGTATCACATGTAGACTGTGCTCTTTTATGTTGCCCTTGGTCGTGCTCTATAACGGCTCGCTATTGCCTCTTACGATCCTTCAAGTTCTGCGCATAGCCCTAAATATGAGAAATAACCATGTTCAGACTCATAGAAGCAATAGTACATTCATTAATCAAATGTGGTTCCAAACCGCCCACAAATCGATGCACCCGGTCACTCATCTCCGCCACAACTGATGGAGCATACTAAGCCAGGATTTGAATTGCATGCTATACTCCCAGGCACTCATATTACCTTGCTCCAACCCTAAGAATCTATATTGTCTTGCTCGGTGGAGCTTAACGGGAAAATATTGCTGTAAGAACACCTCAGAATATTCCTTCCATCCTGCTGCTTGGGCAAGAGATCCCCTAGACTGTTCCCATGTCTCATACCAAGTCATAGCTATATCCTGCAATTTGTAAGAGGCAAACTCTACGGACTCAGTATTAGTGGCAGGCATAACTCGTAACGTCTACTGCATCTGATCTAGAAAATTTTAGGGATCTTCGTTGGGATTTGCTCTTCTGAATACCGGGGGGTCTAAATTTATGAAATCCCGAACTCTCGTACTAACTGGTTTATTTGCGGTGGTAGGGACCCGTCGTTGGTCCTGGGAGACCACTAATCGAGTCAAAAATTGTACTGTACTTCTCATGTCAAAATCCTGCTTGGGAAAAACCATGGGAGGAATAAGAGATACATTAGTTTCTCTATGTTGATCCCGGGGTGGTGGTGCTGTCTCCGAAACTTGAGTACCAGCCTCATTGTGAGGCCCATGTTGACCTATAGGGGCAGGTGGCACCTGACTGGTACCTTCTCCTGCTTCTTCATTCAACCTTTGAACAAGTGCATGACGTCTCGTGTTAGGAATCACTATAAACATAAAAAGGATGGGGATCAGGAGCGAATACTTACGACTCATCTCTATCACACGATGTAGATCAGAAAGAAGGGTATTCATCCTAAATATCCTGTAGCCTCCTATTGATAAGTATGGTGCATGATGTACCCATAAACAAGACTCTACTAGATATAGCTTGCCGACTCCATAGGACAAACCTTCTCTAATACCAAGTTTGTCACACCCCAACCTTGGGAGTTGCAACGGGCACATGATGCCCGAATGCCCATGCGAACCAACGTCTGTTCTTACATCTTTTTATTCATAAGACCTAGGCCAACAAGGCCTCCGAGTGACAATCACCAAAATTAAAATGTGAACAACTTACTTGTAAAAGAAACCTTATCATTTTATACATATTCACAACTATCATAATCCACCCTTTTACATACAGCCAAACCCTAGCCTGCAAGCCTCTAAGAGTACCAAAAGAAGATATACTGTCATGACCCTAACCCCGAACCCGGTCGTGGTGGCGTCTCTCGTGAAGACAAGGCCAGCCAATTCAAACAAAATCTCATTCTAAGCGGTTAATTTACAAGAAAACAATACAAGCATAGTTTAATAGCAATCATTCGCGGAAAATGTAGCTAACCATCCCGACTACATCCCAAACCATGGTGTCACAATGTCATGAGTCGCTAATGAATCCTAATAGCAAGATTACTAATTACAATATCTGGCACAATTTTTGAAGAACATAGGATCAACAAGATGAAAGAGATACGGGGCTGCGGAAGCCAACAGCTACCTCATAGTCTCTGAATCACTGCCTGGGCAGGAGAAATCAATACTCCAGCGCGGAACAAATAACGCCTGAATCTGCACACGTGGTGCAGGGAGTAATGTGAGTACTTCCAACTCAGTGAGTAATAAGTATAAATAACGACTGAAAGTAAGAAAACACACAAAGCACAAGGCATTCTATAATGAAGCATTTAAAACATCGTTCGGAAACAGTAAATCAGTGAGAAATCAAGTAAAACCTTCTTTCAACAGGTAAAAACATGTAACTTTTCAAGTAAATGATGTGAAGTAAAAGAAATCTAGAAAATCGCCCCTCGGGCTCAGTATCTAGGCCCTTGTGGCACATATCTAGGCCCTCGGCACATATCTAGGCCCTCGGCCTCATATCAATCAAGACACCTTGTGGCGTATATACAGTATCTCAGGCCCTCGGCCTCATATCAGTCACAAGCCACCTCGTGGCACATAAAGCATCTCAGGCCCTCGGACTCATATCAATCACAAGCCACCTCGTGGCACATGAAGAATCTCAGGCCCTCGGCCTCACATCACTCAGTAAAACCTCACATCTGGCCCTTGGCCGCACTCAGTCAGAAAAATTATCACATGCCCCTCGGTCATAGTAAAACAATATTTCTCAGCCTAAAAACATCATTTAAAATATTACTTAAATCTCAAAACTGAGTAAAGATGGCTGAGTTGTAAAACAGTATGACTGAGTTCAAGTAATATGTCAAATCGTGAGGAAACAGTGATAATAATCCCCGAAGGGTTCAAATAATTGGCAAGAAGCCCAAACATGGCAATCAACCCAAATCATAATGATAACAAATAAGTTTCAGTCAAACACGCGTTAGAAATCATCATTCGGGACGGACCAAGTCACAATCCCCAGAAGTAAACGACCCCACGCTCATCGTCGAGCGTGTGCCTCACCTCAATATAGCACTACGATGTGCAAATCTGGGGTTTCAAACCCTCAGGACATCATTTACAATCACTACTCACCTCGAACCAGCTAAATCCCTAGCCCGCGACGCCTTTGCCCTTCGAATTGGCCTCCACGCGCGTCGAATCTATCCAACTCAGAACTAATACGTCACCATACGCTGAGGGAACAAAGCCCAAGCGAAACAATCGAAAAATACCAAGAGATTACGAAATTAGCAAAACCCGAGCCCCAGGCCCACTTCTCGCAGTTCAGAAATTTCTACATCAACGTGTCCCCTACCTCCTAACGAGTTCAACCATACAAAAATTATCGAATTCTGACATCGGTTCAACCTCCAAATCTTAAATCTAAACTTAAGGGTTTTCAAAAATTTCTCCAACTTAAATCCCAATTAAACACTAAAATAGCAATATACTGGGGGTAATTCGACCAAGGTTGAGTTAGGAACACTTACCCCGATGTTTCCCTTGAAAATCCTCCAAAAATCGCCTCAAAATTCGCATCAATCCGAAATCTATGGCTCCAATTGTGTTTAAGATGGCCAAAATCCCCCTTTTTTTTTAGAATTTGTCCAAGAAAGTCTCCTTTGGATATAGTTTTGAGGTTAATTTTGCTGTGATTTAGGGTGTTTTGGAGGTGTTTCTCTTAGGTAGTAATGATAGTGGGTTTTGCATGGTCAATGGGCACCGGTTTCTATTTATAAAGGGTCAAAAATCGAGACAAAACGTACCAGTCGGGTTTTAAAATGCGACCGCATTCCCGTCGCAAATAAGACATGCTGTCCGCATTTCTGATAAGGCCAATGTAGATTGTAACCCTAGCCTTCGCTGCATTCAGTGTGAGGTATGTTTTGCGGTCTATATTTTTTTACCACATTTCTGATGTTGATTTTTGTCCAGAAATCTGTCTCGATCTGCGGTCTCAGTGTGGTGATATGCGGTCCGCATTGTGGAATGCGACCGCATTCCTAACCGCATTCTTGACGTCATTCTTTACCCAGAAAACTATCTGGGTTTGCGATCTGGGTGTGTGGTTTGCGGCTCGCATACTAGGTTTGTGATAGCATAACCCGCTTTGCGATGTCTCTTTGCTCTTTTACAAAAGTTACAAACTTTCTGGTTTCTGCAACTTTTCAAGGACAAAATAGTCCGTTTAACCACCCTAAACTCACTCGAGGCCACTGGGACCTCAACCAATTATGCAAACATATCCCATAACGTTATCCAAACTTGTTCCCACCTTATGAACGCTCAAAACAACCCGTCAACACCAAATTCCCGTCGGATTCAAGCCTAAGAATTTCGAAATCTCCTAAGTTACTCTTTTACTCAAAACTCGATCAAATCAGGTCTGAATGACATGAAATTTCGCACACACATCCCAAATGACATAACGAAGCATAATAAGGTAGAAATGGGGAAAACGGAGCGGTAGCTCATGAGACGACTGGCTGGGTCGTCACATATACATATGCATAACTTGGTTGGGACAGGGCCCCACAATACCCAAAACATTCAGACATGAGCTTCAATACTTATTGACTTCGAAAAACTACTCCGAAGGAATGGAATACAACGACCGCTCAGCTAGAACAACACCCTACTGGAGAGGGATGCCACCAGGTCTATCTGTACCATTGGGCATGAACACAGCACCCAAAAGAAAAGAGCGTCAGTACGAATAATGTACTGAGTGTGTAAGACTACGAAAGCTTGTAAATTAGAGTCATAACATACGAGAAATAAGTGTGTAATCTCAACTTGAATACAGAAGACAAGCCACCAGGGGCATAATTGGTGAGAACTATAATCCATGAATCATGAATGTATGCAAGCTTTTGTAAAGCTAAAAAACTCATTGGGGCCATGCATTAATTATAACTCATATAAGTATACACATCTTCAGCCACTCTTTGGGGCATATTTCATCACTCCATACTCGGCCTCATAGAGGACTCGATCGTACCCGGCGACACAAGGGTTCGGTAGCCTCACATCACATATCACTCCATAACTAGCCTCGAAGAGGACTCGGTCGTACCCTACCTCGGGATATATCGACTGATCCGATCTTAGTAGAACTCAGTGTAATTGGCCTCAAGAGGCCTCGATAACCCCATATCACACATCATCGTACCCGGTCACACAAGTGTTCAGTAATATCTCATATCATATCTCTTCATACCCAACTGATCAGTGGCTGCACAATAGGTGCCGTACCAGGCCGACTATAGCGCTCGGTAATGTAAAATAGATACATATATATAAATGCAATGCAATAGTAGTTTCAAGAGATAGCATGTTTAACCTCAGAAAGAATCATCTCTCCGACTATAGAATACCAACTGGGAATATTATAGATTTTGAGAAAAACTCTACTGGCCAGAATGTACAAGAATAGAAAAATGTCATTGAGAGGGACTTAGTGTCACGACCCTAACCCCGAACTCGGTCGTGATGGCGCCTCTCGTGAAGACAAGGCCAGCCAATCCAAACAAAACCCCGTTTTAAGCAGTTAATTAACAAGAAAACAATACAAGCATGATTTGATAACAATAATTCTAGAAAATATAGCTAACCATCCCGACAACAGCCCGAAAACCAAGGTGTCACAAACTCATGAGCAACTGAGGATCTTACTACCAGTCTAGTATATATATATATATATATATATAACATTTGGCACAATTGTTTGATGAGTATGGAAACAACAAGATAATAGAGATACGGGGCTGCGGATGCCAGCAGCTACCTCGTAGTATCTGAATCACCGCCCTGATAGGAGGAGTCAATGCCTCGGAGCGGAACTAGCAACGCCTGAATCTACACACATGGTGCAGGAAGTAATGTGAGTACTCCAACTCAGTGAGTAATAATTATAAATAACAACTGATAGTAAGAAAACACGTAAAGCACAAGGTAATCCATAATGAAGCATTTAAAACATCCTTCGCAAACGGTAAATCAGTGAGAAATCAAGTAAAATCTTCTTTCAACAGATAAAACATGAAATTTTCAAGTAAATAATGTGTAGTAAAAGAAAAGTAGTAAATCTCCCCTCGGGCTTAATATCATATTAAAATCCGGCCCTCGGGCAATATCACAGAATAGTATCAGCCCCTCGGGCATATCAATGAAACAGTATCAGCCCCTCGGGCATATCACATGGTACAATATCAGCCCCTCGGGCTATCACATGGAACAATATCAGCCCCTCGGGCTATATTTTCCATCACAATGGGTACCCTCGCTCACTGGGGGTGTACAGACTCCGGGAGGGGCCCTTTACGGCCCAAGCGCATATCAAGCCACCTCGTGGCATATATCTAGGCCCTCGGCCTCATATCAATCAAGCCACCGCGTGGCGTATATCAAGTATCTCAGGCCCTCGGCCTCATATCAGTCACAAGCCACCTCGTGGCATATACAGTATCTCAGGCCCCCGGCCTCATTATTAATCACAAGCCACCTCGTGGCATGCAAAGTATCTCAGGCCCTCAGCCTCATATCACTCAGTAAAAACCTCACGTTTGGCCCTCGGCCGCACTCAGTCAGAAAATCATCACATGGCCCTCGGGCGTAGTAAAACAGTAATCTCAGCCTAGAGCAACATTTTAATATCATTTAAATCTCAAAACTTGAGTAAAAGTGGCTGAGTTGTAAAGTAGTGGGAAAACAGCATGACTGAGTTCAAGTAACATGTCAAATAGTGAGGAAACAGTGATAAAAAAAATCCTGAAGGGTTCAAACAATTGGCACGGAGCCCAAATATGGAAATCAGCCCAAATCAAGATGATAACAAGTAAGTTTCAATCAAATGTGTAGTAAAATCATCAATCGGGATGGACCAAGTCACAATCCCCAGTAGTAAATGACCCCACGCTCATTATCGACCGCGTGCCTCACCTCACTATTGCACTACGATGTGCAAGTCCGGGGTTTCAAACCCTCAGAACATTATTTACAATCACTATTCACCTCGAACCGGCTAAACCCTTATCCCGCGACGCCTTTGCCCTTCGAATTGGTCTCCACGCACGTCGAATCTATCCAAAATCAAAACTAATATGTCACAATATGCTGGGGTAACAAAGCCCAAATGAAAGCAATCAATAAATACTAAGGAATTCCGAAATTAGCAAGACCCGGACCCCGGGCCCACTTCTCAAAGCTTAGAAATTTTCACATCAACGGGTTCCTTATCTCCCCACGAGTTCAACCATACTAAAAATTATCGAAATCCGACATCGGAGCGACCTCCAATTCTATAAATCTAAACTTGAGGATTTTCCATAAATTTTCCAACTTAAATCGCCAATTACATACTAGAATAGCAATAGATTTGGGTAATTTGACCAAGATTGAGTTAGGAACACTTACCCCGATGTTTCCCTTGAAAATCTCCCAAAAATCCCTTCAAGATCAGCTGCAATCCGAGCTCTATAGCTCCAATTATGTTTAAGATGGCCAAAGTCCCCTCTTTCAAGAATTTGTCCAAGAAAGTCTCCTTTGGATATGTTCTTAAGGCTGGATTTGCTGTGATTTAGGGTGTTTTGGAGATGGTTCTCTTAGTTGGTAACGACAATGGGTTTTGCATGGCTAATGGACACTGGTTTCTTATTTCTAAAGGTCGAAAATCGAGACAAAAACGCCCCTGTCAGGCTTAAAATGCGATCGCATATCTGTCGCATAACAAATATGTGGTTCGCATATTTGACGCGACCATCGCAAAGGTAACCCTAGCCTTCACCGCAAATTCAGCACGAAGCATGGTTTGCGGTGCGCATGTCAAAAATGCGACCGCATTTTTTACTGCATTTTCGACATTGATTTTTGTCCAGAAATCTGCCTCAGTCTGCGATCTCAGTGTGCAAAATATGCGGTCCGCATGTTAGAAATGCGACCGCATTTCAGACCGCATTTCTGACCTGGATCTTGCCCAGAAGTCTGTCTGGGTATGCGATCTCCTTGTGCGATATGCGGTCTGCATTTGAGAAATGCGACCGCATTCCTGACTCTGTTTTTTCTGCAGATTTTCTTTCCCACGATGAAATGGTCCGTTTAACCACCCAAAACATCACCTGAGGCCATGGGACCTCAACCAAACATGCCAGCATATCCCATTCCATTATTCAAACTTGTTCCGACCTCCGGAACACTCAAAACAACCTCTCACGCCAAATCCGCGTCGGATTCAAGCCTAAGAATTCCTAAAATCTTCTAGATCGCTCTTTTGATCTAAACCCAACCAAACCACGTCCGAATGACCTAAAATTTTGCACACATATCCCAAATTACATATCGAAGCTACATCAACTGTCGGAATTCCATTCCGACCCTCAGATCAAAATCTCGCCTAACAACCGAAAATCACCAAAATTCTAACTTCACCGATTCAAGCCTAATTCTACACGGGACCTCAAAAACCAATTCCAATCATACTCCTAATTCATAAATCACCTCTCGAAACTAACCGAACCATCGGAACCCACATCCGATCCCCCTAACTCATAAGTCAACATCCGGTTGACTTTTCCAACTTAAACCTTTCTTAAAAGAGACTAAGTGTCTCATTCCTTGCCAAACTCACTCCGAACACAACTACTCAACTTTGTTACGTATAACACAAATAACGAACACAGTGAGACAGAAAATGGGGAAGACGGAGCGGTAACTCATGAGACGACTGGCCGGGTCGTCACACTCAGATCGACCAAATTCTTACAATACAGAAATCCTTTAGAGGGAGAGAGAGACTTACACCAACTCATGCCATGAAAAAAAATTTCCATACATACCTTGTTGAAAATATAGCTACACCTCTAGGACAATCAACCCTGCCTCCAACGAATTTTTTAGAATCGGTACAGCAAGATAATAAATATTATATTAATGATTCCCAGTTCCTTCATGCTAGATCTTTCAAGATTCAGATTCGTCTTCAACCTTTCCTTAAATTGTTTGGAAAGTCTAAAGGGGTGTTGAGAGCACTTGAGAGAACTAACATAAGTGATGCCTTTTTAAAAAATGAAAGAGAATAAGTGCTGCACTGCCTTTTTATGTCACACCAATCATGGAAACTCCACCACTTCTACATGCAAAATGGGTCGCCCCGCCTCGGTCACTGCACGCTGTCACAGTTGGAACAAGTCTAATGAAACGTGTTTCCATCTTCTGCCCTTAAACGCGTTGCCGACTGATTGGTTGAGATAGAAGCCACACGTATTAGGCTTTATTTAGGTGTGGGGTGTAACAGTAAAGTCCTCATGCCCCCATATATAAAGTCGGGTCAGTTACCTATAATTTTCAAGAGGGATTTATGGAGAATCAAATAAAGTAAAACATGATAACGATTTTCTTTTCACTTCAATCCATTATGTTACCAACAACACAACAACATATGAGATAACAAATCCATGTAGGTAAATGCTTCTTGACAACCATATCATCAAGTAATAACCGAGTCATAGATTAGCATAATGGAAACAATGCAACAAATCACGTAGAATGCATGACACACACAAGAAGTCATAAGCTGTTCTAACACAAAAATAACAACAAGAGTCACTCCGATGTGTCACATAACAATATCACAAATCATCATTATGACGCCGCGTGGGACTTATGAAAATAAAAATATCAATCATGTCTCACCACAATCACAACAAGTGAATTTGGGAAGCACACTCGAGCAGTTCCATTGCCTATTTCTAATTTCAAAAGCTTCAGATCACCCTATTTCTGGAACGCAATAGTCGTCAGTTGCGTTCTAACATTTCGAGCAACACTGAGTTTAGATCTGTGATTCTGGATTTATGAGGCAAACTTGAGAAGTTCATCGTTGTCTGTATAACAATCTGTTTCTTTTCATTTCTGTTTTGGTACAGATTAATCGCAGAGATTTGAGTTGAATCTGGAACCTCAGCTCAGGAAGCTTGTTGCCCTGCAACAGATTAAGCTTGAGCTACTGGGTTCTGTGCATTGCTACCAGTGAAGTTGCGAAGAGCAGAGTCTGAGATCGTGGTTCTGGTTTGTGAAGTACTATGGATTCAATAGCCACTGGCCAGCCACCATCTGTGGTTGGTCAGTCGTCGTCTCCGTCGAATCCACACATGAATCAGCCCCACAAGTACGCTGATCTGCTTCAACCTAAAGTATTGAATAATGTCACCCAATCACAAGCCGTCATCCCTATTAAGCCAGTTGAATTTTTACATGGCGAACCCATTGTTTGGTGGAAGAAAACAGAAGTTAAGCAATCGATTGCAAAACAAGGTTTGCAATTGGCAGTCATAGGAAAATTCTCGTATGGGAAACCTGTGATCAATGACTTACGTAAAGTCATTCCAATCCAATGCGAACTCAAAGGTCCATGTTTGATTGGCCTGATCGAAGACAATCATGTATTGATAAGGCTGTCGCTGATGGAGGATTACATTCATCTACTATCAAAACCTGCTTTCTATTTGAAGGTGCAAGGTTCCATGTGGCAGATGAGATGCACGAAATGGAATCCGTGGTGGACTCCAGAGGAAGAAACGCCAATAGCAGTCGCATGGATTAGCTTTCCGGAATTGCCTCCTAATTTCTTTGGCAATGAATTTGTTTTTTCACTGGCACGAGCAGTAGGTAATCCGTTACATGTAGATTTGGCTACACAAAATAGTACGAGACCTAGCTGTGCCAAGGTTAAAGTGGAAGTTAATTTACTATCTAAATTGCCACAAAGAATTAAGATTGTTGAGGAGGAGGATGAAACTGGTCCGGAAGTCTCAAAATGGATAAGAATAAGGTACGATTATATGCCCAAATACTGCAAGAGCTGCAAGAAGCAAGGACACAATGAAGATGAATGTTGGGTTATTAATCCACACCTAAGGCAGTGGGAAGATAATAAGAATAAAGATAAGGAGATTGTCGGCACTGCTGCAAATGAAACAAAGGTCCTTACAAGTGGTAAGGTGGTCGGCAGAATCATTAATAATCAGGAGAAGCAGGAATGGATACAAGCAAGGAAAAATAGGCATCAAAGGGACAACATAAGCCACATTATAAATGCATCAAAGGAAAATAAAAATTAACTGCCAAGGTGAATGGTACCAAGAAGCATCAGAAATTGACTACTGAAGTTGAGGAGGCATCTGGTTTAAATGCAGACAAACCTATTGTAAATAGCAATATGTTTGCCCTACTGGATTTCCAAGAAAATGATGCTATTGAAAACAATAATTTGATTGTGAGTGATGAAAATGCTGCTCGAACTGACAGTGTAGTAGCCACAGCAGTAGCTGAATCTGGAAAGAAAGAAAAGACTTATAAAAGGAAAGAACAAGAATCTACTGCACATTGGGTGCAAAGAAGTTTCAGGCCAATCTTGGTAGATACTAACACTTCTTGCCAGGAAATACCTTCACAAGACACTCGAGTAGAGCGACAACTAGCTAACAATGCAGATCAAAATGACATTGTTAGTATAGTTAGAAGTGGAGGAAATCAGTTAGCAGATCAAATGCAAGATGACAATGGGAAACGACAAATGTCTGAAGAGATATCAAGTGACAAGAAGGCTGATGACGAGGCAGTAGCAGAAAGCCCATCGAATATAACGACCAATCAAGGACACCTCGATGCCACCAGATCTCTGGATCAATTTAAGTTTCAAAAATTGGTCAAGACCATGTCAAGCAAGCAAACTCATCTTGGAATCGACATCTCTGATGATCAACTTGAACAGCCATCGACACCATCATTGCTTGTGAACAAATCAGGAAATCGACCACACTCCAATAAGGACATCCAGCAAGGAGTAACAGAATAGCAAAATGAAGTTACACAAAAATCAAGAGCAGTTATAGCAACAGTTGATGGAGTCCCACCGCATCTTCAAGACTCAGCTGAGGCTGGTTCCATGGATAATCGTATTGCCACAAGTTCAAATGCAATAGCAACACAAAAGGGAATCTTGACCATTCATTCGACAGAGTTGCAGTTGGCTGGGGAGACGAGCAGGGAAAAAGCTATGCAACTGCAAATTAATTTACCATTGAAGAGTCCACTGCAAACACTCCATGATATTGTTACCCACAATGTTGAACCAATTGATAACCATTGCATACAAAGTCATCAGATGGAGGAAGAAGGAGAAGATGAATCAAGTGCCGCGAATTTTAAGCAGATGGCAAGGGAGGCAGATTTATCCCCAGCATCTAGCCTTAAAGCAGTGAAGACGAACAAGAAATCACAACACAAAGAGCAATCTCAACCTATAAGAATTCTGCCCAAGAGGGCAGCCTCGCATAATAAATGATGATGAAGGTCCTGATATGGAACATTAGGTCTATCAATACAGAGCAGGCCTTCCCAAGAGTGATCAATATGCATCGCGAACATGATTTTGTTGTTATTGCGCTGATGGAACCAATCCAAAAAGCTGGACATATTCAAAGGTATAAGAACAGATTGCACATGGAGGATGCCTATTCAAACATAAATGGGAAGATTTGGTTGTTTTTTAATGCATACCTTGAGTGGGAACTGGTGATGGACACGGAACAGCAGGTAACAATTAAGCTACGGCATCGTGACTGTGATAAGCAAATCATCATGACGTTTGTCTATGCAAAATATAACACTTTGGAGAGATTTGAACTATGGGACAATCTGTACTACTTAGCCAGTGATATGGACAGTCCTTGGATGGTTGGCGGAGATTTCAATGTTCTGTTAAATGAAGATGAAAAGATAGGTGGACGACCAGTTTTGCCACCAGAGTATGAGGACTTTGCATTCTGTATTAATTCGTGTGGATTGTTCGATCAAGGATATAAAGGAAGTCCATTTACATGGTGGAATGGGAGGCCAAACTCGGAGTGCATCTTTAAAAGAATAGACAGGATTGTAGTTAACTCGGAATTCCAGAATATGTTCCCAACTGTAGACATCGAGCACTTAATTAGAACTGGTTCTGACCATGCTCCATTACTCATGATTTGTGGTGAACAAGCAGCGACATTTGTAAAACCTTTTAGATTCTTAAACTTTTGGACTAAAAATGAAAGTTTTATGGATGTCGTTCGAGAGAACTGGTCAGCTGATTTCATAGGCGACCCATATCTCATTTTCAAGCATAAGCTTAAAAAAGTTAAGGCTGCTTTATCAAAGTGGAGCAGAGAGACTTTTGGAGATATATTCAAGCAGTTGGCAATACTTGAAGACATTGTGAAGGTGAAGGAGATGATGTTTGAGGAAGATCCATCGAGAGAAAACAGAATGGTCCTTCAAAGAGCCCAAGCAGAACTCAAGAGATATTTATCAATCGAGGAACAATACTGGAAATAGAAGGCTGGAATTACATGGTTCGAGGAAGGCGACAGAAATACAAGATTCTTCCACAATCTTGTAAAAGGTAAAAGGCAGAATCTACAACTGAAAAGGATTCAAATCGAAAATGGAGATTGGCTAGATGGTCAGGAACAGTTATCAAAGGCAGCAGTTGATTTTTTTCAAAAACAATTTACAAATGAAGGAGAACCAACGGATTATTCTATGCTCGAAAATGTACCATCGATGGTATCATTGGAACAGAACTTGGAATACTGTAGATATCCGATGTTGGAGGAAGTAAAAGCTGCTGTGTTTGAGCTAGGTAATGAGAGTGCCAGTGGACCAGATTGTTTCACAGGACTCTTTTACCAGGTATGTTGGGAGATTATTAAGTTCGACATACACAACATGGTTCTTCACTTTTTTGGAGGTGCACCTTTGCCTAAATCGATTACTCATACTAATCTAGTGATGTTTCCTAAGAAACCCACAGTTCAAACATTCTCTGATCTAAGGCCTATTAGTTTGAGTAACTTCATTAACAAAGTCATATCAAGAGTTATTCATGATCGACTAGAAGGCTTCCTTAATAGCTACATATCACAAAATCAATCTGGATTTCTAAAAGGCAGGAGTATTTTTGAAAATATTCTACTCACACAGGAGATTGTCACTGATATAAGGAAGAGAGGAAAGCCTGCAAATGTAGTGATTAATATCGCGACCCAACCTCGGGGGCCCGCGACCGGGCACCGAACCCTGCTTGCAGAGTACCGGCGAACCCTGTACATGACTACCCTTATTAATCCTAAGGTGCACATACTAGCCAACACGGCAATAACGACATGAACCCTGTTGACAATAATAACATTAACCTGTTAACTAGGATAACATAAACTTTTCGACAATAACCTGTCATACCATAACATACATTCACCACACATCACCAACCGGGCTATATACAAAACCACACAACAAAATAAATACTTTGCCGATACGGCAATTTAACTTTACATAGCCCAACCCTTAACTACACATAACTGACATTTGTCTATTGAGCCTCTAAGGAGTGAGTACATACATACCAAAACATGACCTACGTCGGAACAGGACTCCGACATGCCCAAAAACATTCAAACGAAAGGCATACCCAAGTATAGCAAGTCCGAAAGATGAACCTTGCTATTTCTGCTGGACTGATATGGTGGCCTACTATGGAGGAGCTTCACCTGTCAATCTATTAGGACCTGCAGCACGATATGCAGCGTCCACAAACAAAGGACGTCAGTACAGAATATGTACTGAGTATGTAAGACAGGAATGTAACTGAAACAGTAACATAAACAACATGATAAATCACAATACTCATAACATTGAAATTTACCTCTGAGGCATCGTACCTTAGCATATTCATTATAAGACTTATTTATATCCTTTCAAGGCTCATACATGCGCATTCTATCCATAGGACGAATTTCGTATTCATCACTTTAATTCATTACGGCGCCACTATGGGCTTCTTACCTTTAAGTCAGTTACTTCACACACATACATCTCATAATCATCATAATTAAACAATCACATATATATGTCCATATAGGACTACCATCCATAAGTATGCCTCTATGGGTTTTAGTAATAGTCATCATAACTATCGTCTTTTACTTCCTTTATTGATAGTACTAGTACTATTATTATTATCTTAATCTTCCCCAACTGATCAGTGGAGCGTGCCCATCCGACATATAGTCCGGCATGGTATTCGTGTGCATTCCCAATAGGTGTCTACCCGGTACGCGTAACCGGTGTACGTATCTTTTCATGGCCCGGCCGAACTCGTCAAGGCTCGGTGTACTTATCTTTTCATTGCCCGGCCGAATGCGTCATGGCTCGGTGTATAACTACCCGTCCAGCTATTGCTCGGCCCGGTGTACGTTCTCTTTATATATATATATATGTGTGTGTTTAGTTGCACCTTAAGTGCCAAACAACTATTACGTATGCAGCTCATTTAATTGTTTCTGCCTTAGATCGGATCATACAATTCAATCATATACAAGCACACATAAACATTCAATTCATAGCAATCTCACACAAGGCTTAGGTTCTTTCTTGTCATTCTCATTACTTCTTCTTTCACGTAGTAACATGACACGTAGTTCTTATATCGATTATACTCGTGGGGTGTCGTAATACCAAATGAATAGCAACATATAGAAACCATCAATAGAAAGAACAATACGAGTTTTCTTAGCTTCTAAGAGTAGAGAAATCTTTTGGGATTTCTTTGAGACATTGTAATTGACAGGAATCGTGCAAAAGAAGGAACGGTATAGTCTTACATACCTGGTGCATTTACTTAGCATCCGCTTCCAAGCTTATGGAAGAGCGCACAATTCTTTAATCTACAATTAGGAACACCCAATTGTTACTACTACGCCTCGTAGATTCTATTGTGCATAATTTCCGAAGTACAGGTGATGCTTCCCCTAATTTCTTCTTTTATAGCCTTTTTAAGCATTTTACAACACATGCAATTCAAGATTGTTCATGACCCACTCCATTGGTGGTGTTTAGTTTAGACCCATGGCTTTCCTTCTTGTTTTTCATGGATTCTTACATGCATGTAATGGATTTTCAAGAATCCCTAAGTAAATGGGTGGAAGAACTTACCTTGCATGTTGGTTAGCCTATTTCTCTTCCTCGATTCTTAAATCTTTAAGTTCCCCTTTGATTTTGGGTTTGCAAGAGAAGAACTCTAGTTAGGCTTCCTTCTTGTTCCTTCAATTTTATGTTTTCTTCCTTCAATTCTTTGTTTGGATGGAAGGAAATTAATTGGGGCTTGTGGGTTCTTTGAGAGGTGTTCTTAGAGAGCTTCAGATGTGTTTGGGTCTTATAAAACGAGTAATGAACGAGTTTGAGTGCCTTTTATAGGTCAGAGAGTCAAAAGCTTAATTTCAGCACAATGTGGATTTCGCGACGCTTTAGGGGCATTTCGCGGTTCGCGTTTTGCATTTTGCGGACCGCTTTTTGGTCGCGAAATGCGACCTTGTGTTCTG